>PVKS010004212.1:0-12500 GCA_004027875.1 Aplodontia rufa | reverse complement strand
GGTCACGTACACTTATCAAAAAGTCACTGAACTAAACACTTCAGAGTTTACTGTTTGTAAAATGTGTCTTAAAAAAAAAGTACAGGACTTAGAAACAAAATACATAGTCTAGGAAAGTCTATAGTAGATCTTGACTCCATTTAAACCTAGAAGTATGAGTGAGCAACTATGGAAGCCGAATCAAGAACAAAATGTAAATGCTGACTATGTAAAATTCTTCAAAAAATCTTTTGAGTTGAGGATAAAGGCTGTGGTAGAGACAAGGGAAGTTAAGTATAAGTATGTGTTTTAACTATGTATTGCTACATTAAAATTTATATCAGAAGTTAACATCTTGAAGCAAACTTTTTTTTTCTTACTCAGTTCTCAGGAATCCGGGAACAGAGAAGTAGGTAGGTTGTTTGAGTTCAGGGTATCTCATGAAGCTTACAGGCATCTGGAGATTTAAATGAAGTTAGAAGATCCTTTTCCAAGAAGGCTTACTTACTCCAGGTGCAGTGGCACATACCTGCATTTCCGGTGACTTGAGAAGCTGAGGTCGGAGGATCGAAAGTTCAAGGCCAGCCTGGACAACTTAGTGAGATCCTGTCTCAAAATAAAAAGGACTGGAGATGTAGCTCAGTGATAAAGTGCCCCTGGGTTCAATCCCTAATACTGCAAAACAGTTTTAAAAATGAAAAAAAAAGAAAAGAGGAATAAGAAGGCCAACTTCCATGGCGGTTAAAAGTTCTTGGCCATGTGCATCTCTCTCCATAGAGCCGCTTGAGTGTTCTCATGGATCGACAGCCAGTTCCCCACAACCAAGAGAGGACCAGGCAGAAGCTGTAATGTCTCTCAGGTCCTAGCCACAGAAGGCACAGATCTTTATTTTTGCCACATCTGTTGGTTGTACAATACCATTCCTTACACAGAAGTAGGAAGATCTGAAGTCTGATTAGAAATATCATAGAGGCTGTTTTACTTCAGTCCACCCATTTCCTCAGCTTTTATGGCCATGAACCACTGCCCAGAAGTTTAAAAAATAATGTGTTTCATTTATGTTTTTGTACGAAAATTTTCCCTAGACACCTCATTTCTCCTATAGAAATTCTTGCTGAAGTCCAGAAGATCTTTTATTTTCACTTTTAATTGAAAAAATATTTTTTGCAATAAAATCAAACTAAATTTTGTTTTAACATTTTAAAATCTGTCTATACTGTGATCTCATTTCAGTAGTTATTTCCAACTTTCCTGTGCCTTTACAGTGATACTAGAATGAGTGTATTTATTTATAAGTGGTGAGAATTTGGCTGTGTATTATTTTATTAGCTTTCCGTTTAATTTTTTTCCTCTAAATTGCTTAGAATTGTTTTTAAATAATTAACAAGTATTATGTTTACCAAAAAAACTCTTTTAAAAGTTTCATAATATTCAGTAATGGGGAGAAAGTAATGGTAGTACAGTTTCATCACTGTGGGTTAAAGTATAAAATGGAATATGACTTTGTCAGGAGATAATTTGGTATCATCTATCACAAAGTTGGTCATTGCTACGAATCAAAAATTCCATTCCTGTAAGTCAACCGTAAAGAAATAATTGTGTTTACAAAGATATACAAAGTATCATTGTATCATCATTTGTAATAGTGAAACATTAGCAACAATTAAAATAGCAGTAATAATTTATGTGTGTGTACACGTAAATTTATGTGTATGTTGCTGCAGATTAAACCCAGGGCCTTGTGCATGTTAAGACAAGCACTCCACCACTAAGCTACATCCCCAGCTCTTTTTATTTTATTTTGAACCAGGGTCTTGCTAAGTTGCTGAGGCTCTCCTCAAACTTGAGATTCTGCTGCTTCAGCCTCCAAATAGGTGAGATTACAGGTGTGAACCACCACATTCATCTTAGATAACTATTTTAATGAATGAATGTATAATAGACTGCCATATGGCCATTAGAATGAGATTTATAATTTACTACATGAGAAAATTCTAAGACATTTATGAGAATAGTAAGTTGTTTAATATGTATAGAATTCCAAATGTATGTTTTTTAAAAAAAAACTATGTGTGTATGCACTTGTGTGTACATGTACATGGGTATGTTTAGATAGTCGATGCATGGGGAAAGACAGGGTAGGTTTACACCAAGTAAACAAGGGTACCTGTAGGATAGAGAATAAGAGAAGGGATGAGGAGGGAGAGAGGACATTTTTTCTGTCATTTTGTGACTTACTTGAATTTTTTTGGTGGTTTCTCTCTTTTTTTTTTTTTCTTTTTAATAGGATTGAGGATTGAATCCAGTGGCATTTTATCCCACCAAGCCACATTTTTTTTTATTTTGAAACTGTCTTGCCAAATTTGCTGGGATGAATGCAAAATAGGGATCCTCCTGCCTCAGCCTCCAGTGTTACTGTGATTACAGGTGTGAACCACCCCACCTAACACTCATTGTGTTTTAACTTAAAATTTTGTAAATGTAACTTTGGTTGCATTATGGACTATAAATTATAAAAACTAATAGCAGTTCTCCAGTAGAAAATTTCTTGAAGAAGAATCTTCAACTGTGAAATGATCTACTGATTTAAAAGGAGCTAATTATGAGAATTTTCCACCTTATGCTTCTTACATGGCTTGTTCTTTTCACCAATGTTACTGCAACTCTCCAGGTAAAAGAGGCTGACATTCCAAACTGTAAGAATGAAGACTAGAAGGAACACAAAAGAGAATTTTAGGAAGAGCAAGTGATTAAATTTAGTAAGAGATTAGGGAAAGAGCAGAGTGAAAATCAAGTTCAGAAGGGGAACACAGGAAGAAGAGCAGATTAAGGATTAAAATAATGGATAAATTTACTTTTATTGAGAACTTCTGGGAAATTCTCATTGAAATTATCATATGGTTTGAAACAAGAGTCTGGTGCTCAGAAAGTCTTTGATATGACTTTTTTTCTCTATTTTTATTGGTATATTATAGTTGTACATAATGATAGGATTTATTGTAACATATTAATATATACATGCAACATAACAATATGATTTGGTCAGTATCCCTCCTGAGCACTTCCTCCCAGCCTCACCACCTCCCACCACCTGGTCTGTCTTCTGTACTGATTCTCCTTTCTTTTTTGTTTTTAACTGTTCCAGTATTGATTGCATGGGAATTATTTAGTATTTTAGAGGTACAAAATATACAATTTTATGCCCCCTTTTCCCTCTTGTCCTAACTCCCCTTCTTTTTCCTCTACTCTACTAGACCTCCTTCAACTCGTCTATTTATTTGTATTTGAATGGTTCTTTATGTAATTTTATCCTTCCCTCCCCCTTTCCTTTATTTTACTCTAGTTTCCACATATGAAAGAAAACATTTGACTTTATAGTTTTATTAAAAATTTCACTTAACTTTATAGTTTTATTAACTTCATTTAGCATGATATACTCCATTTCCATTCATTTACCAGAAAATTATATAATTTGACATAATTTCATTTTTTAGTAGCCAAGTAGAATTCCATACTATGTGTGTATGTATGTATGTGTTTACATATCACAATTTCTTAATTCATTCATCTACCAATGGGCATCTGGGTTGATTCCACAACTTAATTATTGTGAATTGTACAGCTATAAACATTGATGTGGCTGTGTCACTGTAGTATACCAATTTTGGATCTTTTGGGAAATACCCAGGAGTGGGATAACTTTGTCATAGGAGGGTTCCATTCCTAGTTTTTCAAAAAATCTCCATACTGTTTTCCAGAATGGTTTTACTACTCTGTAGTTAACACCAACATAGTACAAGTGTTCCTTTCTCCCCACAACGTCACCAACATTTATTATTGTTCATGTTCTTGATCATTGCCATTCTTGCCAGAGTGAGATGAAATCTTAATGTAGTTTTGATTTGCATTTCCCTGATTGCTAGAGATGTTGAACATTTTTTATGTTTATTGGCCTTTTGTGTTTCTTTTTTGAGAAGTTTCTGTTTAATTCTTTGGGCCATTTATTCATTGGGTTATGGAGGCAGTTGGTGTTAATTTTTTTGAGTTCTTTGTGTATTCTGGATATTAATCCCTTGTCAGAGGTGTATGTAGCTGGCCAAGATTTTCTCCCATTCTGTGGGATCTCTCTTCGTGGTTTTAATCATTTCTTTGGCTGTGCAGTAGCTTCTTAGTTTACTCGTGTCATGCTTATTGAGTCTTGATTTTAGTTCTTGAGCCTTGGTGATCTGCCTAAGGAAGTTGGTGCCAGCTCCTATATGATCAAATGTTGACCCTGTATTTTCTTCCAGCAGTTGTAAGGTTTCTGGTCTAATTCCTAAGCTGGGGATGTGGCTTAGTGATAGAGTGCTTGCCTGGAATGCATAACGTCCTGGGTTCGATCCCTAGCTCTGCAAAAACAAAAACTTAGTCTTTGATCCATTTCAGTTTGAGTTTTATGCAGGGTGAAGGATAGGATTGATTTTATTTTTGTATATACAGCTATCCAGTTTTCCCAGCACTATTTGAAAAAGCTGTCTATTCTCTAGCTTTGGCACCTTTGTCAAATGTCAGAAGATTATAGGTTTGTGGATTTGTTCCTGTGTGTTCTGTCCTGTTCCATTGGTCGTCGTGTCTGTTTTGATGCTAGTGCCGTGCTGTAGTATAAACCCACACAGGTATTGTGACGCTTCCTGCTTTGCTTTTCTTGCTTGCTGTTGGTGTGGCTATTCTGGGTCTCATATTCTTCCAACTGAATTTAAGAATTGTTTTTTTCTAATTCTTTGAAGAATGTCATTGGTATTTTGATGGGAATTGCATTGAATCTATATGTTGCTTTTGGTAATATGACCATTTTGGGAATATTATTTCTGTTTATCCAAGAACAGATGTCTGTCCATCTCCAAAGGTCTTCTTCAGTATCTTTCTTTAATATTTTATAATTTTCCTTGTGGGTCTCTTTTACTTCCTTGGTTAGATTACTTTCCAAAGTTTGTTGTTGTTGTTGTTGTTTTTTAATTTTTTAGTTTATTGTGAATGGGATGGTTTTCCTGATTTCTTCCTTGACTGAATCATTGTTGGAGTATAGGAAAGCTATTGATTTATGGGTGTTGATCTTGTGTTCTGCTACTTTGCTAAATTCATTTATAAGCTCTAGGAGTCTTCTGGAGTTTTTTGGATCCTCTGTATAGGGTAATATTGTCAGCAAGCAGATAGTTTAAATCATTATTTGTAGCCCTTTGATTTCCTTTTCTTGCCTTACTGCTCTGGCTGATGTTTCAAAAACTGTATTAAATATGAGTAGTGAGAGTGAATAGCCTTGTTTTGTCCCTGAATTTAATAATAATGCTTTTACTTTTTCTCCATTTAGTATGATATTGGCTTTAGATTTTTCATAAATGACCTTTGCAATGTGGAGGTCAGTTATCTCCAGTGTTTTTTTAACATGAAAACGTGAATGGGTGTTGGATTTTATCAAAGGACTTTTCTGCATCTGTTGAGATGATCATGTGATTTTTGCCCTTAAATCTGTTTAAGAGATGATCACATTTATTGATTTGCATATGTTGAACCTACCTTGCATCCTTGGAATGAAACCCACTTGATCATGATGTATTAATTTTTTTTTTAAGAGAGGAACCGTGAGAGAAAGAATCAATTTTATTTAGTTTTTCATGTACCTTTTGTTGCTTGGACATTTGTTGTGTATGTGGTGTTGGGGTTCAAACCCACGTCCTTGCACATGCCAGGCAAGCCCTGTGTATTATGTTTTTGATGTGTTTCTGAATGTAGTTTGCTAATATTTTATTAAGGATTTTTGCATCTGTTTTCATCAAGGACATTAGTCTGTAGTTTGTTTTTTAAAGAGAGAGAATCAATTTTATTTATTTTTTCATCTGGCCTTCGTTTCTCTAACACTTAGCTATGTGGTGGTGGAGTTTAAACCTGGGTCCTCAAACAAGCCAGGCATGCATTCCAGCCCCTGGGCCTGTAGTTTTCTTTCCTTCACATGTCTTTGTCTGGTTTTGGTATCATGGTTATGCTTGCTTCATAAAAAGTTTTTGGAAGTGTTCCTGCCATTTCAATTTCATGTAATAATTTAAGAAGAATTGTTGTTAGTTTCTTCGGTAAAGGTCTGGTAGAACTCACATGAGAATACATCAGGTGCTGGGCTTAGCTTTTATGGAAGGCTTTTAATTACTGTTTCAATTTCATTAGTTGATATTGTTATTTTTTGGATTGCTATATTTTCCTGATTCAATTTGGGCAAGTCATATGTGTCTAGAACTTTGTCCATATCTTGCAGACTTTCCAGTTTATTTGAGTATAAAATTTCAAAATAGGTTTGGATGATCCTCTGGATTTCAGAGTGTCTATAATGATATCTCCATTTTCATCTCTTGATTTTGTTGATTCGCTTCCTCATATTGTCTTTGGTTGGTTTGACTAACAGTTCGTTTATTATCTTTTCAAAGAATCAACTCTTCATTTCATTGTTGTTTCTCTTTTTTTAATTCTCAATTTCTCTTCTGTCTTTTACTGGTTTGGGAGTTAGTTTATTGATCTTTTTCTAAGGACTGAGGCAGGCCATGAGCTTATTTATTTGTTATTTCTCTTAATTTTTTAATGAAGGCACTCAGTGCCATAGATTTTCTTCTTAGAAATGCTTTCATGGGCGGTCAGCTCTCATGTATTAAACCCTGAAAAGGTGTAGTGACATACAATCTAAGGTATTCGTAGAGTACTGGGAAAGGGGTGGGGGCAAGGGTGGGTAATTAGGGGGGACTCTAGGGGGTAAATCTAATTTTCAGAATATAAATATATTATTTTGTTGGATAAATAAAAATAAATTAATTAATTAATTTAAAATGAGGGGGGGAAATGCTTTCATACTGTCCCAGAGATTTTGATATATTGTGTCTTTGTTCTCATTCATTTCCAAGAATTTCTTCATTTCTGTTGTCATTTCTTCATTGGTCAAATTGCGGCTAGAGCGATGGCTTGGCGGTTATGGTGCTTGCCTGCCTTGCGGGAATACACAGGTATTCACACCCATGTACACAACTGAGTGTCAAAGCAGCTAAAGCCATGTGAAAAACTCAATAAAAATTGATTCTGTCTCTCTCTCTGTCCTCCTCTCTCTAAAAAAAAAGAGAGAGAGAGAGAAAACATTATTTTATCTCCTATGTTTATGTGGTTTCTGTTATTTTTAGTTCTGTTGAATTTCTAGCTTCATTCCATTATGATCTGATAGGATACATGGGATTATATCAAATTTTTCTGTATTTGCTACAATTTCCTTTGTGGCCTAGAATAAGATCTGTTTTGGAAAAAGTTACATGTGCAACTAAGAGAAGGTAAACTCAGCTGTTTGGGGGTAGAATATTCTGTAGATTGTCTGTTTTAGTCCATTTGACAAACAGTGTTTTTTAGGTTGGAATTATTTTTATTATTTATTTTGCTTTGATGACCCGTCTTTTGGGTGATAAGGATGTATTAAAATCTCCCAGTATTTTTGTATTGGGGTCTATGTGCAGTTTAATGTCATGGAGTATTTTTTTATATTTGGTGTGTTGACATTTGGGGCACAAATGGTTATATATTCTTGTTGGATTGTACCCTTTGCTAAGATAAAGTGACTTTCTTTGTCTCTTCTGATTAATTTGTGTTTGAAATCTACATTATCAGATATGAGAATAGCTAATCCCGCTTGGGTTTTTTTTTTTTTTTTTGACCACATACTTGGAATATTTTTTCAATTCTTTTACCTTTATTCTGGGGTATCTTTGCCTATAAGATGAGTGTCTGTCTGTCTGTCTCTCTCTCTCTCTCTCTCTCTCCTCCCTCTCTCCTTTCTTTAAAAAGAGGACAGTGAGAAACAGAGGGAATCAATTTTTTTTAATTTTTTATTCAATAGACATGGTCTTACAACTAGGATGGGTTCATTGTCAAACAATCAAGAACAAAAGTGTAATCACAGAACAAGCCAATACTGGTGCCAGACCATGGTTTCCCCCCTTTGTGTTCCCCATGGTTCCATGTTTCACTTTACTTAAGCCCCAAGTTAATTGGACTTCTCGTGGAAGTCGGAGGTGAGAATCAATTTTTATTGAGTATTTCACATGGCCTTCATTGCTTTCACAATTGTGTACATGGGTGCTGGGGTTTGAACCTGTGTACCTGTGCATGCCACGCAAGCGCCGTAACCACTGAGCCACCACTCCAGCCCCAAGATGAGTCTCTTATAAGTAGCATTTTGCTTTTTGATCCATTCTGTCTGATATTAAAGGAAACAATACATGTTAATTATGGCATCTATACCAATAAGGATTGTAGCAGCATTCATGGTGGTGGCAGGAGTTACATAAAATAATTAGTGCTAAAAGATGGTTAGAATACAGTCAATTAAGAGAAAATGTGATAGGAAGTTGGAAAGGAGCTTACAGTTTCGAGT
The DNA here is from genome assembly GCA_004027875.1 of Aplodontia rufa. Taxonomy (NCBI): domain Eukaryota; kingdom Metazoa; phylum Chordata; class Mammalia; order Rodentia; family Aplodontiidae; genus Aplodontia; species Aplodontia rufa. The sequence continues at coordinate 4,090 of PVKS010004212.1, read as the reverse complement.
GAAGAGATATGTCGAATGTGGTGGTTTTAAAGTGGAAGGAAAAACAGAAGTAACAAAGTAAAGGAAGAGTGAAAGAGCATAGAATTTGGCTGTTACCAGAAGAAGAGAGAGAAAGAGGAACAAGAGAAACAGACAAATGAAAAAATTACAAGGCAAAACCCAAAATATACTGTCAAAAACCCAGCCCTCAAAAGGCAAGGCAAGGTGAAGTAAATAACATTTTTGAAAATCCTAAAAATGGAAAAAAGCCAATATGTGATTTTACACACACACACACACACACACACACGCACAAACCAGTCAGCAAAAGAAAATGGAAAAAAAGAAAAAAAAAGATTCTTAATGAAAAAATAAAGAATTGTTTCCACTGAGGTGGTAAAAATGATGGTCACTGGCCCAATTCTTTTTCTTCTTGAGTTATACTGAGCATGACAGCAAGGGCTGAGGGTTGTTAAACCCTTCCTCTTTTTGTGTTGCTTAGCAAGCTGCCAGTTTAAATTCAAGAATTCTCAGCTTCCCTTCTCACCAGTATGAGGTTGGATGGGATGGGAAGTCCTGTCAGGAGTTTTCACTGTAAGGGCCAGATCAGTGTGCTCCCAGGGTGGAGCCACTGCAAGGTTCTGTGAGTGGAGTTCTAGCAGATGGGACTTGGGTCTAATCAGGTCTCAGGAGCTTTGCTGTTCTGGAGAGATTTGATTAACACGACCCAAGGACCCAGCTATTGGTGTCTCTGCTGGGAAAGCCAATCCTTCTCCCCCTCTGCTGCCCATGAATTCAGCTTTTCCAGACTTCCCAGACTTAGTCCCTGAATGTGTTCATTCCTGCTTGTTCAGATTCCCAGCCCACTTCAGCTGGTCTCATGAGCCACGACTCAAAGGGGGAAGTGAGTTGTGCTCACCTTTGCTTTTTTTACTTGAATCCACCTGCGTAAAATATTCTCTGTACCTGATTTGCTCTCATTCTACTAGGTTCACCTTAGGTCACACAAGGTGCATGCCAGCACCCTGTAGCCATTTGGTCAGATCTTCCAGCTCCTGCAGCAGCAGCTGCAGCATGTCTTCCTCAGCTCTCCACTGCCATTTGGGAAACATGGAGCACTTTTCTTGTATCAGTATAGCCTCTGGATCAGCTAAGGAAATGCTTTTTTTCTGACCTCATGACTTTTCTGTGTACTCCGTCCCTCTGTGCTTAGATAATGCTGCTACCACTGCTGCAGCTGTTGGCTTGGCTCTACTGTAGTCTTTCTTCTTTGATTATTGCACCCAAATTTCTGAGCCTCTCTGACACTCAACTGTCCAATATTGAGTTTTACTGAAATCCATTTTTCACCCACTGTGAGAGAAGCAGTCTTGAATCCCAAGTCATGGATCAAGAAGGAATGCAAATTTCCTCTAGCACACCATCTTGAATGTGGTATGACTTTTTTTTTTTTGTACCAGTAGTTAAATCCAGAAGCACCTAACCAATAAGCCACATCCCCAGCCCTTTTTACTTTTTATTAATTTTGTCACAGGATCTCATGAAGCTTCATAGGGCCTTGCTAAGTTGCTGTGGCTAGCTTAAATCGCTGCCTCAGTGTTCTCAAGGGTATTAGAAGTGTGCGCCACTGTGCCTGGCCTGGTATAACTTTTTAAATGTCATATTTACATGATATTTTAAATCATGATTGCTGATAGTTGAGATGACTAAAAGAATGGTATATAGAATGAGAGAAAATGCTTAAAGATGGAACCTTGGAGTCCCCTGGAAACCAGCGGAGCAGCCCTTGAACCCACTGAAAAGACACCTTGGAAGAGATACGTCCAGCAATCCAAATTGAAGATAATGTGAATGGTTAATAGTGTCACATTCCACAGGAAGTGAGAGGAAAAATGATCCATTTAAATTTATAATCCCATATTAGACTTTGAAGAGAAAAAATTATGGTGGAGAGCCCTCTAGTGGAAGGGAGCCTGGTATTCGAAGAACTGTAAGGAACCCTGTAAATCTCAAGTTTAGAAAATAATATCACTTTTGCTGGCATAAAGGCATTTCTTACTTAAATACCATGTAATTTTTTTAAAGAGAGAAATAGAGAGACAAAGAGAAAATCAATTTTATTTAGTTTTTCATCAGATTTCTGTTTTTCCAACATTTAGTTGTGTATGTGATGCTGGGATTGGAACCTGGGTCCTTGCACATGCCAGGCAAGCGCTTTGATCACTGAGCCACCTGTCCAGCCCTGATTATTTTCTTACTGGAAAGAATTTTATAAACAAGGGTTGGAAGACAGGAAGATGGCAACCAGTGAGAGAGCTGGATGTAGAATCTCTGCATGAAGTGGAATGCCAATGGAGGGAGAAGTGCATTTCTGCAAGGTGGGTGAACTGCAAAATTTCACTAAAACTTATTTGTAGACGAAAAGGAAAACTGGAGACTCAGGCTGGGATACAATAAACAAGGAAGAAAAACCATATATGAGCCAAGCAGCTCCAACTGCAAGGACAGCCACCCATGGCTGCACTGCTGGATCGGCACAGAGGGAGGGAAGAACAACCACAAATACAGGAAGGACAAGGTGGCACAGAATCCTGCAATCAAAGCTTCCCACTCCCCGACTGAACCCAGGGTCTGCATTAGTGCACATTTATTTGACATGCCTCCAAACTGGCCCTGGGGAACTGGGAGATCAGCATCTTGAGGAGGGTGGCCCAGGTAGCTGCTCCAGGAGCCAGGTATGGGTCACAGGCTGCACCAGATGCAGCACCATCAGCTGCCAACTACCCCAGGAGCCCTGGAATCTGACTGCCTCAGGCCTGTGAGTTCAAGGCAGTCATTCCCCAGAGACATGCATGTTCTGGGCTGGAGTGCCTCTCAGGCACCATGAATTTGGAGCAGATACAGCCTCAAGAGCTGTGTGTGTTCTGGTCTGGTGAGGGCTTGGGACCCCAAAGTTCCAAACAGCATGAGCCCGAGGTCCCTGGAGTTCAGGGTGGCCACGCCCCCAGGATCAACAAGCTCTCCTCCCAACTGCCCTGTCATCCACAGGATTGCCAGTGACTGCTAGGGCCTTGGCTAAAGTGGGACAAGTGTCTGGGCAGGGGGTCACAAAAGCAAAAGCGCCCAGGATCTCAACCCAGGAAAATCAAAAGGTGGTATTCACAGGTAGCAGAGGCAGTAAAGGTCTGCACCCCCTCCATATGACAAGAACACTGGGAGGGATCCTGGGAATCTGACTTCCTGCTGAGAACAGCAAAAGCCAGGCCTTCCACCAATTTCACCCTGGCAGCACCTCCATTCAGGAGCCAGATGTGATAATCAACCCACACTATCTATTTTGAATTCCCCAGTGGAAATAACCCACAATCCTCCCAACTTTCCATCAGATAGTTGGTTATATTTTAGTTTGGTTTCTCCTTTTTGTTTTTTGATTCTTTTTTCTTTTGCTTTCCTTATTTTGCTGTGGTTAGGTTTTGTTTTTGTTTGTTTTACAGACCAGCACATTTTGTTTTGGGTGAGCTTCTCTGCTAGCCACTTCAATTTCTTATGGCAACAGCTAAATATTATTCCTGTCTCTCTCACCCTCCCCTAAAGTCATTACCTCAGTCTCTTCCTCTTTCTTTTATTTTTTTTTATTGGAATATTCTACATCATCTCCACTCTCTTGCTGCTCTTGTCCATATTTCTACCTTCCTATCACATCTTTGCTCCCAAGTCTGTTTTTCCTTACCTAGGGTGTTTGCTATTAAAATGGATATATTGTGATTATAGTCTGGTGGAAGATAGTTGCTAATCCTTCTACTCCTCTCATAGGTGGTAATTAATATTTTCACAGTTATAGAAGGAAAAAAGCCAGTTCAGCGTTGTCTATTGTACACATTGTCTATACGTATTGACTCTTTTCCCTTATCTTGTGAGGTATTAGAAATTGCAAAGGTCAATAATAATTCACAGGTTGGGGAGCTAGTTGTTAAACTAAACCATTCAAATTGTACCCCATCCTAAATAATTGAAGAGATAAAAACCCCACAATGCTTCAACAAATTCCCAAAATGAGAGATCTCAGGCCCCACTCCTTGACACTGAAAATAAGGAAGAAGGGAAACAGCAA
>PVKS010004211.1:23301-95665 GCA_004027875.1 Aplodontia rufa | reverse complement strand
ATTCAGATAAGATGTAATGCTTTACAATCTAATACTATTTTTAGAGTTTTAATGGGAAGGGGAAGGGAGGGATAAGGGAGGGTAATTGGGGGGGGGCACTCCTGGGGATAGTTGCAATGTCCAGAATATATACACATCTTATACACATTTTATATTGTTTTGTTAAAATCTTGTAAGGTTGCTCAAAAATAAAAAAATTTAAAAAAAATTCAGTGTTACATGTTTTATATACTTGATTTCACAGGTAGGTGTTACTTACATTTTGCACATGAATAGGCTTGGATATTAAGAAATAACACCCCTTGAAGTTCCAAAGCCAACCAGTGTCAGGGTCAGGTTAGCCTGACACTGATGTTCTCCCCATCCCTCTCCAAATTCCTGTATCTTTAGAATGTCATTCATTTAAAACTAATCCAGGGTCTATGACTTCCTGGAAATTGGTTCATTTGTTCAAGGGATTATGTATAACCCATGCACACATTTCCTGCCTACTGGAGCCATAGAAATTACAGAGGAATGTGAGGTGTGCAGAGCTTGCAACTACCAGGTGACTTGAAGAATTATGTTGCACCCCACTCTACCGAAACGTACCTACTTCCTGGATTTTAATATATTTTCTGAGGCTAGCAGTTACAAGGGCTCCTTCCCTTTCATTGCCAGTTTCTCTTTCCAGAAAAGCAAATTGCAGAGGAACCGAGAACAGGGCCTCAGACTTCCCAACCTGGGAAGCAACTGCCAGTCAGTACAAGGCTGAGGAAAATCAGGGGTGTCCTAGCTTAGGAGACTGACAGAATGAACAGAAACCCCAGAGCTTGTCTCTCTCTTCTCCAGATTCCTTTGCTAACAGGTGACTTAGGAGCGTAAGAGAGTCAACAGGAACAACATAAGAAACCATCATGTGGCTCTTGAAAGCATTTTACATATCTAAATCATAAACTCTTGTTGACAAACCAAAGGACAACGGCTGTGAACCCTAGATTGAGTTATTCTTCCCATTTACTACAAATGGCGGGGGAACTCAAGACGTCTGACAAGTGAGAGTGAGGGAGGTCTCTTTGGAAATAAGTGATGCCTCTTACTATCTTGGACATTTCAGGTCAAACAATGAGGTCATTTCTAATAGCAACTTTGCTAATGAGTCTTGGTAATGAGTCAGTACCCAGATGCATTCAGCTTGAAGAAGAGGCAGATAAAACAGTGGTATCTATGTACAAGATCCTGTGATAAGAGCTTTAGGTCATTTATTACTTAAAACTCCCAGAAAGGTGCTATGCTATTGCTCTCACCATTTCAGAGATGACAAAAGTGAGGTGAGATGAGTCAAAGGACATGCTCAAGGTAACACGGTAAGAAGTATGCAGGAGAGTTATGACTCAAATATAGGGTGGTCAGACTCCTTAAATGTACTTAAGCAATGTGCTCTACTTCCCTTAATTCTTAAGTAAAGTACTTTACTTCCTCACTTTAACCATCAAAGACAGAGAAGCAATTATTTAACAGCATTAACCAATAGAAGAATGCAATCACTAGAGAGATTATATTATTGTGACACTTTCCTAGGAAGTCTACATTTATTCTAGCAGATAAAGAAAATAGCTACCCCAACTTCCTGCTGATGCTGGTCAAGGGCAAGGCAAGTGTGAAACAATGGTCAGAAGTCCATGTACTTACCCTAATTACATGGGCCCATGGGATTTGCTATGTGAAAAGCAGACTATAAAACAGAATGTAAGATTCATGAGGGTGAGAATGTTTGTTTCATCCTCTGATATAGCCTGTGTTTAGAAGTAGTCCAGAACACAGCTGATACTCAAAAAATTCTTATAAAATGAAGGAATGGACAAACTTTAGAATACTCAGTAGCATAACCTTCTTTAATTAACCTCATAGTAGAGGACATGTAACCTGGGCCCTCGGCCAGTGTTTATTCATTAATGTGTTAAATAGCCACCAAGATGGCCCCAAAGATCTTGTCTCCTGGTGTTCACGACCTTGTGTAGTTACTCCCACACTGTTTTAGATTTGGTTTATGTTACTAACAGAGCATGGCAGAAGAGAAGGATTGTCACTTCTTAGATTAGGTTGTAAGCACTATCCTCTGCATTGGGCTCTCCCTCTGGTATCACAGTCCCTGGGGAAAGCTTGCTGCTGCAATTTGAAGACACTGCACCTATGGAGAGTTGAACACAGGAAGGAACTAAGACTCTTGGACAGCAACCAGTGAGAAACTGAAGTCTCCTAACAATAACCATGTGGAGTGAACATGGACACAGATTCTCCATCCCCAGTTGAGCTTGGAGACGACTACTGTCCAGTCAATAGCTAGCCTGAAACTCCATGAGATCTTGAGCTGGTACCACCTGGCCATGTAGGTCCTGGATTCTTGACCCTCAGAAAGTTTGTGGGATAATATGTGTTCATTATTTTCAACTGGTAAGTTTTGTAATCATTTGTTATGTAGTAAGGAACATAACAATTAACTAATTCTATTATCTCTTTATGGCAACTTTTGAACAGCAACAAAATCAAGCCATCTGAGAAGCTTGGAAGTTCAATTTTGCAAATTTCCCTCCTAAAAAGTTTTAAAACATAAGGTGTGTTCTTATAATCTACCATGGCTTTTTTTTTTTTTTTTTTGTTACTTTGGAACAGTTATGCACCTAGGCAGCTATAGATGGCACAGATGTGATGACATGGTTGTGTGGAGTAGTACCCTCCCCCAAAGGAGAGAAGAGTTGTTCCTGGGAACTTCTAGGAAAAAACCTTTCTGCTGACATTAAATTCATTTTTAGTTTAGTTTAATTTTTTTAGAATTTAAATTCTATAGTGCAGCAAAACAGTAAGATAACTTTTAGATTGTAACGTGTACCATGAAACCAATGAGTACATCACAGAACATACACAGAAGCCTAGCTCTCAAAAGGAATTGCTTGAGATTTTCCTGAATTTCACAAAGTACATACAGTGGTCTCTTACACAAAGAAGTTATGCAAAGGACATTCATCAGTGAGAAGCTACAGGGATCTTGCCATGATGGTCAGGGAGGTGTAGCTCAGATTGCAATGGTACTTTTTCTGCCAAAGGGATTTCATGAGTTAGTATATGTCTATGAAATACTTGCGACTCAACTTAGGGAAAGTGGGATGAAGTGGAATTAACTTCTTGTTATACTGACTGTCTTATATCACCTTTAATTAATGCCCCACAGCAAACCTAACAATAAAGCAGACTAATGGTCTGGTGACACCTGGGAGGCTGAGGAAGGAGTCATTAGAAAAGACACCACTTATAAATATCACCACAGCCCTAAAGCAACTCTGTTTTGTGGACTAAACGGCTTAATTCTGAGATCCTTTTCTAGCCTCTGGTATCCCAGAGTTCATGACAACGTGAGGAGGAAGCACCCTGCACAGACCCTAGAAAGGACTTAGCGGAACAGGTCTCATCTCTGAGCAGATATAACTAACAGGAGCCGAGCAGACATTTACCATTTGAGGGTTGGTTTGTTTCTCCTTCTTTCCCTACCCACCTTCTGCTGGCATGGGGACATTATCTTGTCATTATGTCTAGAAGTTGACATTATCTTGTCAACTTCTAGATTTAGGTACAGTGATAGTTCTCAATGCATTATTTCTTTAAGCCGATGGGGATAGGAGCAGTTGGTGAGGTAGGCATGTGTGTGTTATGTGTATTTACATGGATTTCTTCTGCCCAGAAAACCTGCTTGTCAGCAGGTGTAGAGAACAAATGCCTGCTATAACCAAAATGTCTTTATCACTGAAAGCACGGGAAGGAAAGAGTGATTTAAAAGTCAGAGCAGGAAGCAAGGCAACATGACAACACATTACATGACAAGGACAAAGAAAGTGAATGTGTTCAGAGCTTGGCCGTTAGGGGAAGAGAAAGAAAACATGTGCAAACCATGTGGGGACCAGTGTGAAGCTCATCTGCCTCTGAAGTGGGGAAGAAAGCATTTTACCTGAGGGGTAAAATCAACACTGAGGCGAGGTAACTTAAAAAAGGGTCAATGCAACAAAGATAGCATTTAGTCGGAGGGCTTCCAGGCCAAGGCACTTGTACAGCATATGGCTGCCCGCTGAGCTCACGACCCCTGAAAACACTCTCCACCTCATAAACGCAGCCAGTGGCTGAGTACAGCTGCCCTCCCCTCATGAAACCTCAAGGTTTCATGCTAAACCCTCAGCTCAAGGAGAGCTGGTGCTTCTCCTGTGATGGAGTACAAGAACTTGCCCAACATGACTTTTAGAATATTAAATCACAAGAGGAAAATGTCAGAGTTTGACCTCTCCTTCTTAAAATTTAAATTCCTAAAGCTCCTGCTTTAAGAACATAAAGTTACAATCTCCTCAAAAGATTACCATTTATTTTGTTACACTGGTTTAAATTCCTTCCAGAGATCAAAGAAACAGATAATGTTTGTGATACTCCTTCCTTCACCAAAGTTTGGTATATTATTGCTTAAGGTCCTCAGACCAACAGTCCATCAATGCATGCACCTGCCAATGCTGAGAGCTTGAGGTGGTATCTATGTTCTCCTAATGGGTCTAATAAAGTCTCCATAATTTAGAGTATGAGTAAAATATGTTGTAGAACAACTTTATTCTAAATATAGAAGATTTTAAGGGTATAAACAATTTACTCAGCAAAGTAAATCGACTCTGAGAGCAGTTCAGGCTAATCATGTAAATATGAGTAGTAAACATTATTCTCTCCATGTGGATTTGATGGACATTTGTTAGAGTAAAATGACCCAGTAGTTCCATTTCTTCCTCTCCTCAAATTAGCAATATGACTGGACCATCACATTAAGCAACTAAATGCTAAATTTTCTTTCTTTCTTTTAAAGATCATGCACAGTTGTGAGTTAGATGAACGGAAAAATAATCCTGAAGGCTGAGCTTTTATTTTTTTCATCATAACAACTTTTCAACAGCTAAGCTGCTTTTGGTAAATGTAAGTAAAGAAAGTGAGCTCCCAGTCACAGCACATGTTTACAACTAAGTCAAAGGCTCTTAAAAATAGGGTGTTTGATGGTCCACTGCCAAAATAGGAACTCCACCAGCCTGGAGTGCACAGCTAATAATAAAGAGTCAGAGTGACTATGAAACTCCCCAAGACAGGTCTGCAAGCCAGCTTTCTCCTTTTCACCAGGAACTTCCCCACAATGACATGCAAACATACATTTCAAGGAAAGAGGTTGAGGTGGGAGGGGAGGAAGCTAAGAAGGATGAGAAGACACTTGAAGAAAAAGTTTAAAAAATTCTGGACTGGGTTAGAAACTAAACTGCAAAAGAGAACGAAGAGTCTGAGCTTCTCTCTGAGGACTGCTTGACTTTGGAAAGAAGAAAATACCTAAATCAATTACAAAAGTCTAAGGTTAAGTAACTATATAAAGCGTGAACAGAGTTACATTGCTTTCTGTTCAGATTCCTGAAATGGGAACAGACAGTCACACAAAGAAGGGAAATGTGTGGATCTCCTGAAGTTAGCTCCTCTGTGCAGAGTGAAGAAACACGGTACCCCCTGTTTTCAGTGGATTCTCTTTCCTATCACCTGTGCCTGGACTTCAGGTTCTTTGGCCATGGGGACCCTTGGAGAAGGAAAAAGCTATAAGGAAGGGGTCACATTGAAAACGTGTAGACACCACTACACATAATTGTGCATTCAATTCAGAAAACTCATAAACTCAAGAAGCTAGGTCACTTATCTGCATGCATAAAAAAAAGGCTACTGATAAAAAGGAAAGCACTCGCCAAAAGATCATGTAGATAATCTTATTCACCTCTCAGTGCCTACGGTTGGGCTTAGATATAACATTTCAGGATATAATTGCTAAAAATTTTATACAGCAGCTTACAATAAGTTTTAATTTCCCAAAGGAAAGTTTCAGTGATCACATTTACAGTTGGGGAACTGTTTCCACCATTTCTATACTGTTTCTGCTTCTACCCAAAGATGATTTCCTTCATAATACACATTACAAACAATGTTATCTCCAGCATTTCCATGTGAGAGGTGCTCAATCTGATTGGAGACAAGAACAATCTGGTTGCAGGTCAGGAGGAGAGTGAGTCTAGGTTCACAGGGTACTTTATAAAATAGTGAAGAAACCCTCACCGGTACTCTCAGGGTGTAGTTTTTTCAAGGGAATCATCTGTCCTCAAGACACTTGCCATAACATTAATTAACTTATTTAAACATATCCTCTTTCTACAAGTGGATTTTGGACCCACTCACATCATAATCGGGTCTTGATTCTCTCCTTCATGAGAATTAACATTTCATTGGGATTGTACATTGAAGATGCTCCACCTCTGAAGCATCCACAGCAGAACCTGTGAGCCAAGCCATCTTTTATGCCCAAAGGGCAAATGTCAATAAAGAACCAGCACTACTCTTTCCCACTGATCTTGGGTACCACCTTAGAATGAATCCTCCACAACCCTCCTGGTGGCTACTGAAACCCACCTGAGAATGAAAGCTGAAAGATAGGTGTCACTCACAGACTCTACATGTTCAAGCAACTTTTACGTCTTAAAACAGGAAACTGGAAACTGTCAGAGTAATGTGTGGCCCCTAGGCATTCATTCCAAATTTCATCCGCCACTTAGATGACTAGTTAGGACAAATCATCATTGACTTTCAAATGTCTTGCTGCATTTGTCTTCCAAACTCAGTCCCGGATCACACATGAGCTGGAGGCTGATGATTCCTATATGTAATATGAGATAGTGAGTAGGAACCTGGGTGCTGCCATCCTGCTCTGTTCAATTTCTGACTCTACCACTTACATGAGATTTGGGGATGTTCCTACAGCTTATGCCTCGATTTCCTTTTCTGTCAAATGGGAATGATTTCATAGTGTAATTATGAGGATAGGATATGAACTAATATTTCAAAAACACCTTAGTGGCACACATGTTAAACAATAAATGTGATTTTTAAAAAATATGCTGAACCAAAAGAATTAGCTTGAAGCTCAGTGTTTCACATTTTGTGCATGGTACGTGTAGTTGGAGAGTATAAAGGGTTGTGGTCCTTTAAAATTTCATACCTGTGAGCTCACCAATTAAATTCAACAAACATTTACTGAATGTGTGCTTACTGGATGTCTAGCACTACCACAGGCCCTGGGAATACAAAGATAAACAAAGAACATCTTAATCTTGAAACAAAATCTCATTATATATGAGCCCCCACATTTTTCTGTAGGTAATAAAATAACTCATCAACTTAAGTTCCATATTCATTCCAAAATAAGCAACAGTAAGGAGAAAGCTTAAAGACAAGTCTAGGTTCTGGAGAAGGATCTGCTTTTTTGGTTCAATATCATCTTTCTCTTCATAGTGACCTTACAACCTTCCCTTCTCCTCCCAGACCAGCTAGCACACTCCATAGATTCACAAGAAACACAAATAGCAATGTGTGAAATTTCATAAACTAAAAAAGCTTTCCCATCTTGCCTTGTTTTAAATAAATTACAGAATTTAAATAAGAAAAAAAGATATTTTTCAGCCTCTTTTATTCTAGATTTGGTTTAGCCTGGGCATCTGACATCCTCATTCCATTCATAATTGCCATTCTTTCTAGGAGAGTCACTGCTTCATTGCTTCAGATTATGTGTGGGTGAATGTCTGGGAGCTGAACATTCAACGTCCCAGTCTAGTGCACCCTGCGTAGGACCAGGCCCTTCCCAAGAAGAGACTGATATTCACTAGTGGTGTTAGCACTAAGGGTACTAGGGATTGAACTCAGGGATGCTTTATCATTGAGCTACATTCCTAGTACACTTTTTTTTTTTAGAAAAAAAAATTTATTTTAAGACAGGGTCTCGTGAAGTTGCTGATGGCCTGGCTAACTTCCCCAGGCTGAACTTGAACTTGCCATTCTCCTACTTCAGCCTCCCAAGTCACTGGGATTACAGGTTTGTGTTGGAGTCTGACCTTCATTCTATTTCATCAGCTGCCCTAGAGGGACCCTGTGACAATTATTGGGGTCTGACCTTCATCTCCATTTCATCAGCCGCCCTAGAGTGATCTTATGACTATTTGCATAAGCTTCTTCTGGAAGGGCTGCTAGGTCGTGCTTTGTTAAAGATTAGGGTGGGTTAAAATGTCTTAAGGACCCGTTACTCCCTAGTTTTTGTCTGTACCCTAGTTTTTTTGTCTGTACTCGAAATCTGCATAATTCCTGGCAACTCCCTTAGGATTATAAAAGGAAATGTAGAATCTGAATAAAGTGAGACAGCTCCACCTAGATCTCCTGCCTGTGTTCTTTCTTATTCTCAGCCCATCCTTCAGGGTTTCCCGGCTGGACGGGGCAGATGTGCACCATTGTGCCGGGCACACACAAGATAGAGCATCTCCTACGAGTCTCTAAAATGGGGGATTAATACCTCAGAGACTACACTGAGATAATACATGTATACACACTCCACACACTGAAAATTTGCTGTTCCAAAGTAACATACTATTATGATTTATCAACTTCTCCAAGCCTTTTTCTCACATCCAAACTACAAATAGCTATATCATTAGCTTACTGATAGCATAGGGGTTCTGTGAGGACTATACGGATCATGTACATGTACGATACCATTACGACTACTGCAAATGTCATTATCTGCTTCTGCATACTTCCTGACAGCCTGTCATGCCCCTCCATCTCCTTGTGCCTCTGATGCTAATTTCCTGACCATTTCTTTTCTGTTTCTATTTCTTTTTCTGTGGTGCCCGGGATTGAACCCAGGACGTTACATATGCTAGTCAAGCACTCTTCATAGAGCAACACCCCAGCCCTCTTATTCTATTTCTAAAGAGGAAAGACACTCTTCTCTACAAAAGGTAACTTTCAGCAGTTTTTCTTTAATTCTCAACCTCAATGACTTCCAGCAAAATTATCTCAACAGCTCTAAGGCATGGAGGATGCTAACATGACCATCTTCTCCCCTAAAACCATCGGATCAGCATTTCACACAGACTGGCCAATGCAGCACACAGCCTGAGCCAGGGAGACCACTGTGCAGGCAGATGTCCAGGTTGGAGCAACCACAGGGAAAGGAGGCTGTCTTCAGCTCCGAGGGCGGATGTTGCTTATGGTTCTCACATTGCACTTTCCACAGTGTTTCCTGGATTTACTTTCTTTTAATTAACCCAAATCAATCTTCAATCAGCCATGTTAAGTAAGGAAGAGTCTAAGCTCCTTTAGAGAAAAACTGTATGGCCAGAGAGCCTAGCACAGGATCGAGCTTGTAGGAGGCACTTGGTACCTGTCACTTCCACACCATCGCCCTTTTCTCTGCACCAACATTCTCCTCTCATGAAAGACTAGGATTTAAAATTTTGAACTGGGATTATCTCTGAATTTTTCATTGAAATTCTGTTTTTAATCATGTGAAGGCCATTGTATACATCCATACACTCACATTAAATGAACGATTAAACAGGAAGTGGGGACCACAGAGTCCCACCACAGGCTCCTCTTTCTTTTCCAACCATATCCCTGAAAGATTCACAAGACATCTCTAGTTGAAAAGCCACTAATCTGACTATGGATTTAAAATATATTTTTTGTGTACTACAGACATGTGAGGAACTACTGAAGGCTTGAGGTGAGAACAAAACCTACAATGTCCCTAGTCTCATGGAGCTTATGATTCAATGGGGGCAAAAGAGGAAATATACAAATAAACTAGCTGTCAACATAAATTTATATAAAGATAAAAGTTATGAAGAAAATATAACTTCTATAATGGGATAAAGTGTGACGAGAAACTGGGGAGAGGAGATCTGGCATGTGTCTATTCTAGTTAAGGTAGCCAAGGAAGACTCTCCAAGAGAAGATATTTGAGCTGGATCCTGTAATGACAAAATAATTCAGCCAAACAAAGGAATCCAATCCTTTTGGATTGCTGATGGGGGAATTAAGGAGTAAAGGAAGGTAGCTGACCCCAAGGTCATCCTGTTAGTTAAAGCTTGGACTAGAATGGAGGTCTCCTGTCACTCCACACTTATCACTGTAATATAACTTTTTTCTGTTTCTATAAATTGGCACACTCTTGTCTTCTGGAGTAATTTCCATTAACATCCTTTAGCACACTTTTTCATTTCTTACTTTGTCTGAAAAAAGGTGTATGTAACCACTTTGTGTGCATATATATTAAAAACAATCATGGTAGCCAAGATTGGTGGTATACACCTGTAATCCCAGCAGCTGGGGAGGCTGAGGCAGGAGGATCACGAGTTCAAAGCCAGCCTCAGCAACTGAGCAAGGCTCTAAGAAACTTAGTGAGATCCTGTGTCAAAATTTAAAAATAAATAAATAATGGGCTGAGATTGTTGCTAGTGTTTAAGTGCTGATGGGTTCAATCTTAGGTACCAAAAAACAAAAAAAAATACTAATGGTAAACAAAATGTGCGTGGATGGGTGCAGGTGGGGTGTGTGCGCGCACGCACGTGTTTGTGTGATGGGAGCATGGAGTATGTTTTCTAAGCGAAGGAAAGACTGGATCTATTGGAAAAGAAAGGCAAATTGACTTTGTCCATTTTTGTATTAAAAAAAAGAAAAGCAAATCACTTAACTTTAACATCAAGATATTCTCCTCTGAAAGTCTTAACAAAGGATATACTAGGGTATTCTGAAGTAACTGAAAAAAATGTAAGTATATCTATAGCTCCAACCTAATAGACAATGAAACTGAATGTGCCGACCCTTAAAAAAAAAAAAAAAGTGATAACCATGACCAAATGACCCTTCAGCTTCATGCTAGTTACATCTTGCTTTGTTAAGGAAAATGTACCCGCCTGGCCTGGAGCCTGAGACATGATCCAAAGACTCCCAAGACTGTAGGAGTCATAAAAATGCAATTTGCAGAGCTCTAACTGAATCTACAAATAGTGAGGAAGGAGTTTGTGCTAAGAAATTATCTTGACTTAATATTTATTTGGAAATTTTCTCTTTGTTGGTTTGTTAGGAGCAAATCCTGTATATTTCTTTTTTCCAGTTCTATTAAATCCCTAAACAGAGCTGAGTTTTAAGGGCTTAGGGCTGCCCTTGGGAAATAGGTGATTACATTCTCTGCTTAGGGTTTTAGTGATAAGAAAATAAGAGAGGCAGAGGATTGAATTCCCCTCCCCCAGGCCAATTTCTCAGTGACTTTCCTTTATGGTTCCTCTTTAAAGCAGAAACATATTTAAAAAATGAAGTGGTGACAACTATAAAATCCCATCCATCAATCTGCACTTTTCAACTGTTATGCGTCTACGAGAGACAAACAGATGGACAGACTGATGGATACGACTGAAACTCCTGAGTAAGAAGGCTCTATAGGAGTATTTTACTTTTCATTTTATATTTTATGTTTCATTTAATTATTTCACAGGGATACTCACTTGGGAAATTTCTTAACCCCACAGAAATGCAGCAAGGGTAGTTGGGAGGATTTGGGGGAAAAAATCAGTGCTTTTTCTAAAAATAAATTAAATGAATCAACTCCTACAATGAGTTTCTCACACTGGAACCCTAACCACCCCCAACCCCACCCCATCTGGGTCAGATATGGAGTGATTTATTATGACTTCTAGAGGAAGGGTACTAAGCAATTAATGTGGCTGGACCTGTGACTAAGATTATTCCGACCCTCCTCACCAGTACTCCTTAAAAAAAAAAAAAAAAACAGAAACATTCCACCCTTTTCACTCCTCCTTTTGATTCTTCTTCAAAAAATATGTTTAAGGAGAGTGTGAAATTTGAGACGCAAAAGCAAAATATCAGGAAACTAAAGTGCATTTTACCTAAAGAAGCCCCAGAGGTGATCCAAGCCTCTCGCCAAGTGCTCCGTACTGCTTTTCCAAGGAAAAAAGAAACTCAGGCAAGGGGCTTGATCAAGTCACACAACTAGTTAGCATCAGAGCTGACAACAGGACCTCCACACCCAATTGTCAGGCCGGACTGTAGGTGTAGTAAATAGGTAGACTTCAGTGTGTCGCTCCTTCTTTGTTGACAAAGGGTAGGATAGAAAAAAGGAGGCGCTTAGAGTAATTTTCTACCAAAAAATTCCCCCAAATGACAGAATTGAGATGCAGTATTCTTAAAGATGGAATATGCTTACTTCCCCCCCCCATATGCTATATGAGCTAACAAAGTCTTCTGTGACCTAGAAGATCGAATGCAATTACATTGCCCATATTTATTTGCTATGCTGTTTGACTCTCCCAAGGGCAGCGTAATAGTACAAGGGTAGTGACATCTTTATGAGGTTAACCCTTTTCTATTTTAAGGGTAGACTACTGAAGGCAGATGTGTCCCCTGGAGCATAACAAGAATGCTGGAAATTTGGTAGTTAGGAGGAATGACAGCACCAGACCATCATCCAGAAGGGAAAAAATAAATTGTTGTTCAGAGGAAAAGTAGGCTGTGGAAGCCCAGGAAAATGCTGATGCACATGGAGCAAAGGTGGGGTGACAAAGGAAGAGGAGCTTGAATTATAATGTAGCGACAAGAGATGAAGATGAAAGCAAAGAAACTAATGTTTGCTATAAGCTCTGCCATGTGCTGGCCAACATGCTAGGCTTTCGTGTATTATCTCATTTAATCCCAACAATCTTTTGAGATAGTAATTATTACCCTGAAAAATAGAAGATGATGCTTAAAGATGGTAAGTAACCCATCCAAGGTAACACAGCTAAAGAAGTGGAGCCATCTCCCATGTTAAGGTCCTCTACCTCGGATAACCTTTACTACATCACAAACCACCCCAAGAGTTGGGGTCATAAAACAACCATGCAGTGTTGCTTATGAGTCTGCAGACTGGTTGGGCAGTTTCTCTGCTGGCTTCATCTAAGCTTGCTTGTCTGACTGCATTGAGTAGGAGGATTGGCTGGGTCACAAGTGGACAAAGATGCTGGTTAGAGGCAGGGGCAACCTGGTTCTCTGCACGTGGGTGCTTGTGTTCCAGTTGGCTAGACCACCTTCCTTATATGGGCTTGGATTAATGTTCCAAGAGTGCTTCATAAAGGTCATTCTCAGAAGTAGCATTGATGTCATTTCTGTCCTGCAGTATTGGTCAAAGCAGGACATGAGGCCACTCATGATTCAAAGGAAGACATCACCTTGACTTTTTTACGAGATGAGTGTTAACAAAGGAGTATGTGAGTTAGGATAGTTATAATCATTTAGAAACAGTACTGTATAGGCTTTAAATTCCATGCCTCCTGTTATCAAAACTTTAATAAAAATCCCAAATCCCCTCAACTGTTCTCTTTAAAATAGAAATTTATAAAAATCCTTTAATTAAATGACTGTTTTGTATACCCTAGAAGTGAGAAAACTAGGATTCTCATTTTAGCTTGACTGCTATGGGATATTTGAAGGGTTTTGTTTGTTTTTCTTTTTAAATGGGCTTTAATTTCTTCATCTGTGAAAAGAGCGTTTGGTCTGTTTTCTCTCTCAGGGCTCATACAACTCTATAAATTGTAGAATTGTGGCCTATTTTTAGAGCAATATGAACTGGCCCTCTAGGGGGATGGGCAGGATGGAGATGAGAGAAGGCTAGAAATGAGATGGCTTCTATTTTGCAACACACTCCCTTTCCTTGCTGTGGATACAGAACTTGGGAGAGAGTGAAGAAAGGAAACTCCTTCCCAAGGTGGTTGCAATCCTACAAGATCCAGGTGTTGCTTTCACCAATTTCATTTTATGTGCTTAGCTGGAATGGGTCGCTCATCCAGCATTATGCCAAGATTAAAGTATGAATCCTTGCTCTAAGGGCCTATAGACCTAGTTAGACAAAACAATTCCCATGCAACACACATTCACACTAGCTAAGCAGACAGCAGAGGTGAAAAAGCTCCTGAGCCAGTACCTTCCTGAGGGAAATGCTTAGCTGGGAGCTCTCTCAGAAAGATATTGTTGCTTAGTCTATGGAAGATCAGGTTCCCAAGGAGAAAACTAATGTTTAATTTAGCACAAAGACAGCTCAGAATCTCTCTCTGGGGGACTGAGCTGGCAAACAGATCCCCATGCAAAGAATCTAAGCAAGAAAAGTAAGCTCTCTTTGGTGCAATGGTTACAGGACTTGGACCCAGACTTGACTAAGTTATTGCCTCTCTCTGTTATTTTTGTCAGGAAGACTGCAGCTCTTTCCTGTTTACTCTTATGTCTGCACTTTGCACTTTTTCAACACTTCTGTGAAACAATCAGATGGGACAATACCAGCACATACTTTTTGCTGTCTGAAATTACATGGTGCTATGTGGCAATCAAATGAGCAAGCCTTAGCCGGTCTAGCAAGTATCTGTCCATTTAGGTGAATGATTGCAATAAACACAAAAAACTTGATATCTCAGCTGCTTGGCCAGAGAATGTTTTTAGTTTCATATAAGTTAGACCTAAGACCTCTGAAATGAGCAGTTTGTATGTAAGTGTGGCAATTGTCATTCCAAAGACGCATAGTAGACTACATATTGTATTTAGTTAAAGCACTTTTTGAATGCTAGACCAGGACTTTTAAGAGCTTATACTGTGTATCCTACAGACTCCTGGGCAGCTATTAGCAGATGCAACAGACTTTACCAAACCAAACCAAACAAAACAAAACTTAAAAATATGTAATTAACTTTCTGCTCAAATCCATTGCAACTACCTGCTGAAAAGAACTCAGGTAGAATGAAGAATTCAAGGTGTTGGAATTCATGAGGACAAAAGTTATCCATAGGCTGGATAGGATACATCAATAAAACTGAAGAACATTTCTGACAAAAGAGAATTTAAAATGTAAAGTTAATAACTCCACATTAACATATGAACCTGCCAGAATGACTCAGGAAACAAGAACACTACTTAAAACAAAATAAAACAAAATAAACCCGAATGAGTTTGACGGCACATTTCCTAAGCATAATTATCCTTGTGAGAAAGGGGAAGAAGATCAAAGTTTTAATGATGGGGAACAAATAAAAACAACAAAAAATTTTTTGACTATATTGTTTGTTTCAAGTTAGTTCTCATAAATCCATCCTTGCCCAAAGAGCATCCAACAAAGAACTGGGACTATTCTTATTCTAATCCTGACACTTCTACACAGGAACATCATGCTTTTAATTAATAATTATCATCACTAAAAGTTGCTTTGAATCCCTGACAACATCTTCCTCATGTTTCTTATGGAAAGTCACACTTCAGGAGGTACTGAGCGAAGAAAAAATTCCAAGTCAAAAACCACATCAAGGCATGGAATTTTCAACATGCTTCTGGTCAAGGTTAAAAAGAGGGCAAATTTGTGCTGCCTGTGGTCTTGTGGATGCAGTTACCCATTCTGTAGCAACTTTAGCCAAGGACCTGGCTTTCAAAGGCATACATTTACATCTACACAGCAAGGAGCTTTTAATCTTTTGTGACTATGACCAGATTCACTTAAGAATTATTCATTAATTTAAATTAGTAATTTAATAAAAATTGATAAGTTTTGGCTCTTCAGTTGCCCTGATTTAGAACTCTCCGTAGACAATTTAAATTTCTCATTTTCTAAACAAACTCACATTCTGGATAATTAAATGGGATCCCTGGCTGTATTCTAGAAGTACGGGGTCAAGCAGACACTCAAGTTCTAGACTGGGAGTCCAGTGATCCTAGGATTGAGAGAAGTATTAACTAATCCTATATCCAAGGACACGATTTTACCTATCCCAGACAGATGTAAATCTATCTCAGGTGACATCTCCACTTTAAACCACTGAGGAAAACTGGATAATATGGTATCATTCACTAATTTTTGAATTTAACATCAAAGAGAAAATCCACGTCCTTCCACGCAATGTCTGATGCATTTCTGGAAGTAGATTCCTGGGCCAGGTGATTCAAGTATGTTACTTCTCACTAAATAAGAACAGTTAAAATTTATTGAGCTTTTACAAGGTGTCAGGGAAATGACTCATTTAATCAACATCATTAAGCAGTTAGTTCTGTTACTATCATTCCATTTTACATTTGGTGAAATGGAGGCAAGAGAGTTTGACTGACTTACCCAAGAAGACATGCTATTAGATGGTAGAGCTAAGACTGAAAACCTGGTCATCTCACTCCAGATCCCAGGCTCTTAACTGCTCCGCTGCCTTGCCTCCTTTAACAAGCCAACTTGAACACTTCCATTTCCAACCTGTTCACACCCCTTTTAGATCATAAATTCTAGGAGGGCAAAGGGCATACCGAACTTCTCATTAATGTATTCCTGACACATAGCATGGCAAAGAATAGCTGCAGAATGATTATTTATTGAACTAATTAATGATTTCTAAAAGCACCCATGTCCACAATCTCAATGTGAGATTCTGAAACCTTTGCTAAAACCATTAAGACACATGGAGAGGGGCTGGAGCGGCGGCTCAGCGGTTGTGGTGCTTGCCTGGCTAGGCTCAAGGACCTGAGTTCAAACTCCAGCACCATGTACACAGCTAAGTGTTAGAGCAGCAAAAGCCAGATAAACTAAAGTTGTTTCTCTTTCTCCCTCTCTCTCTCACTGTCTCTCTTTCTTTAAAAAAAAAAAGGACACATGGAGAACCGTGGTGTGTGTGTCAGTATTATGAGTTGCCCATTTTCATTGTCACTTAGTAATTTGGCTATGGTAAAGCCCAACTGTCCAGCCTTCCCTAGGCCTGTGGCAAATACATAAGCCTCTCTCTTCATATTCTCTACAAGGAAGTGGAACAGCTTTCATTTTCTCACATCTGTTCCTTAGCTATGTGTAGGAAAAGGTCAAAGTTGGTAGAGTCCATTAGCAAAGGGCAGCATCCCAGCATCATGCCATGAATCAGGGAGGGGAAGAGCTGTTGGTTTTTCTCCTTTGCCATCTATACCACAGAGTCCCTTTTTTGTGCCTAGTAAACAAGGACCAAACGGAGGAAACCCGACTCCCATTTGAGTCCCATTCAATATCTGCAGGAGCCTTAGGGCAAGTAAAAGATCTGTAACACATCTGTACTAAAAGCAAGTAAATAAGTAAATCTCAAAGACCATCTGAAATCATAGCTTCTCATAAAATTTTGCTTGTGATTTTTTAAATGAAAAGATATTTTCCCAGTTGTAATGCAAGTTTACATATGAAGAAAATATACCTTTATCAGCAGAGCAATTCTCATTTGCCCAGAAAGGTAGCTGGTACTGCTTCTTTTAGTTCCTATTCTGTGTCTAGCTAGTGTGCTTTTGAAACCATCTCCTTTCAGTGCTAAAGGCCATGTCATCCTGTATATAACTCACTGTGAATGGGAGAAGTGTGTAAATCGCAAGGCATTAAGCAGCTCTAGGGACTTGAGGATAGGTAGTACAGAACACTTAGGCAGTGTGCTATGAGAAGAGGCTGCTGGAGGGGAAATGTAACACTTGTCTTCAAGTACATGAAGGATTATTATGGCTCCACAGCTACTGACTCTTCTGAGTCTTTCTTGCTCCATGGGCTTACCAGGGCTTCTGATTTGCTTTTGCCACACCCACCAAACCCTCCAGGATGTGGACTACCATCACCTGCTCCCCTTCCTATCGTCCCTATTCACACCCAATCACAGTGTTAGCCATGCTTACTCTGCTCTCTGTCCCCCCAAGCCTTAATTTTCACACCCACTTGCATGCCCACAATCCAAACTAGCATCCCACCCTTAGCATTCTTATCTCCTCCGTAGTCTTGCTAATGTCCTGCATTCTTCAAAAAGCTCTGCCTGGCTGGGCATAGTGATTTACACTCTTAATTCCAGCAACACTGGAGGTTGAGGCAGAAGAATCACAAGTTCAAAGCCAGCCTCAGCAATTTAGCAAGGCCCTAAGCCTTGCTAAGAGACATTAGTAGTTCTGTGGAGAAATAGTGAGCTTCTTCTTAACTATAAACATACTAATTATAAATTTATGTGACAATACTCTTATCTATTCCTGAAAATTTATTTTGATAGCATGATGATGAATTACTCTCTTAAGTGAGCTAGTGAGACCCTATCTCAAAATAAATAAATAAATAAAATAAAAAGGGCTGAGGAGGAGCTGGAGCTATGGCTCAGTGGTTAGGACACTTGCCTGGCATGTGCCAGTATATGCCCCAGCACAGCACCACTAATACAATGAAGTGACAGAGCAACTAAAGCCACATGAAAAGCTAAATAAAATTAATAAAATTAATTGTCTCTCTGTTTCACTGTCTCTCTCTCTCTTTAAAAAAAAAAAAAAGGCTGGGGATATGGCTCAGTTTTTAAGTGCCCCTGGGTTCAATCACTGGTACTGAGGGAGGAGCAGTGCGCTTTGGCTGGCCTGGGTTTGAAATCTTTCCTACCAACTACTAATGGTGCTCATGTTTTATGCAGCTACCAAGTGTCAAACACCACATTGACTCTTGCTAAATAGCATTAACTTTACAGATGGAGATATTGATTCCAAAACAAAAATGAAAATCATCTTCCCAAACTCATTCAGCAAGAGGTATTAAGTAGGGATCTGAACATGGATCTAACTATAAAACCTGTGCTTCAAATTCTTCCATTTACTTTCTCACTAAGTCTAGTGTCCTTATTTATAAAATGGGACAAATGTTACCTACTTATCTGGTTTTTGCCGGCATGACATAAAATGTGTAATAAAAGTGACCTGTACATTCTGGAGCTTAGTAAATATTTGCTCCTCTTGCCCTTGTTTTTTTATACCAGTTTGGTCTGTTCTCCTCGTTAGCAGATTTGCTGTTCCTTTGTTAGTCAGTCTTGTGTTCTCCGCTGCACTGTAAGAAAGCAGGGGCTATGTCTTTATCTGTATTTCTCATCATTCTCTCACAGGGCCTACTGGAGTGTGAGGAAAACGAGCATGAAAAAGCAGAAGGAAGAATTCAGAGTTGCTTTCATTAAACCCATGTCCTGGCTACCAATAGGAACACTGTAAGGGACTGGATTAAAGGACAAGGAAGAAGTAGAATCTACTCAGACAAGGTTATCCGCCATGGATAGCAGAAGTGGGTGATTTTTTCAAATCTCCTTCTAGGCTTTTTGAGATTAAATAATAATGCTAAGAATAGACATGAACAAACAATAATAAAAACAAAAACAGCTGATTCATGGCCATTTTTTAATTGCGATATTGAAGACCATTTGAAAGCCCATGCACGTTTCAACATCTTGGTACTAAAAAATGATTTCAGCCATAGGGAAACCATAAGGCATTAAAGTTTATGATTTAGGAAAATCTGATGAACGTCACTTAGTAATGAAATTATTTCAAAGAAAGAAGATACCTTCCATAAGTGAACATTTATCTAAATAGGCAAGACATCTTGGTTTACAGGACAACATCGCCTTGGTGTCAAGACAAGCTTTCCATCAATTTTTGATAAAGCATGGTACCAACTTCTCTCCACTTGAACCCTTTTGCCTTTGTAAGACTTTACATTTACTTGACAGAAGTGGTAAGGTCCTGAATAGATAAGAACTCTCCCTTTATTACTTTGTTCTGGAAAACAGAACAAAAATAGGCCAGTTCTTAAAGAAATGATGGCTGCATCATAAATAATGTAAACACTCCTAACACTGTCTTGGTGAGGACATTTATCACGCAGATGGCCAAAGACACCCAGATCTGGCCCCCCACTTACAGCTCTCAAATTTTGAGTTGTCAATTGGAACCTGATTATTATCAGTTAAAAACAACCAGGGAACTCTCTGGCAATGATTTAACTTGTTTGACTTTCTTAAGCTAACAATTAACATTTTAGACTATTGTTGACAAAATATTTTACTTTCCCATGGCATTTGTGTAAGCCACTTTTCTAGTATTCCTGGGATGAGACACTCTGGGGACCATACCTTTCCTAAGCTTCTCAGATCTGTGCAGAGCCTGACAAGGACATGCATTCAAAGTTGCCCAAGACTTTCACAGCATTGCACATTAGAAGTAGAATTTCCTAGGACTTCAGGAACACTTAAGTACACCAATATCTCAGTCTTATCTTGACAGCACTAAATTTGAAATACCAAACCTTCTACAATAAAAGCTATTTTATCACTTAAAACAGACAACTGAAAGCTGAGATACTTTTAATCCTTGGAAAAGTGGGCATTATTATTCATTGATTAGTAGTTTATTAGTAGTAATATTAGTAATGATGCCTTGCATTTCTGCAGTGCAGTTAATTTTTTCCAAAGCTTGTTCCAAAACATATCTTCAGGGCTGGAGCAGTGGCTCAGCGGTTACAGTGCTTGCCCGGCATGCGCGAGTACACGGGCTTCAAACCCCAGCACCCACTACACAACTAAGTGTCAGAGCAACGAAAACCATGTGAAAAACTAAAAAAATATTGATTCTCTCTGCCTCTCTCTCTCTCACTGTCCTTCTCTCCTTTAAAAAAAAAATCTTCATTTTCTTTTCTCAACAAGTTAGAGCACAGCAGCATTATGTTTCTCTCTGTTTTACAGCTGACTAAGTGACTAGGTCACCCAGCTGGTTAGTGATCAAGCAGACACAAAACCAAGAGCTATAGGCTCCTTATTTGATCTGCTTTCTTTCCCTCACACCACATTAGAGAAAAGATAATCTCCGAAGCCAAAGATGACTTAGAACCACTTATCTACCCATCCTAGCAACACAATCTATGCAACAGAAAAAAAGCTTGTCTCAGGGAAGAGGGGCGGATTAATAATGTACCATAGAAGTGCTAACCTTACTGTTCCATGGGCCAGCAATTATTCAATTTCACAGTTCATTCAAAGATTCAAATATACTTCATTAGAAAATGATTTAGTGCTGAAAGCCTCCTCCATGTGGTTAGTAATACAGATCTGCTCAAAGTCCTACAAAAACAGCCCTCTAAAAGGCAGTGTCTGCAGTAGCAGGACTTGCCCTGAACTTGCATTTAAGCTAAATGAAGAAACTGGCTGAGTAAGGGCTGCAGAATTAGGCTCTCAATGTGGACAGAATTAGAACTGGCTTAGAGGTTATTCTTGCATTGTTCTTGAAATTTAGGCTAGTGAAAGGATTCGACATTAAATATTCTTTGCAGTAGAACATACCTCAAAGTCAACACTGTCCTACAGAACAGAACTGGTTCTTTTACCTTCATTCAGCAAATATTACAATGTTCAATGCTTTGTACTAGAAGGAATGTGGGATAAAGAACTTTCATTTGAGGACATGATACATATTTGATTTTAGATGATCAATATTCTCTTTCTCCAAAAGACATTTATGGTCACTTATAGCATACAAATTATCTATTAAAGTGATACATTCAACACACCCAGATCACATAAATCTAGTTATGGACACAGTACCAATAAAATTAAGAAAGAATTCTGACATCCATTCTGAGCAAAGACCCTTTAGATTAACAAGAGTCTGAAAATTAGGGAAGCCTGATTAAAGTGGGACCTGCTGGTGTAAGGGGCCTGGTGAATCACTCCCAAATGCCCAGGCCTCTTGTCCGACACAATGTTATCAGGTTAATACAACACTTGCATCACCATCTCCAAGTACCAGGCTGAGTAACAAAGGGCCAAACTTAGAAGCTAAAATGGAGAGGGAATTTCCAATAACCAAGGGGGGGGCAGTGGATCAACCCTTGTAATTCCATAGTTGCAATGAACGACAACCATTTAGAGATAAGCTGCCCTTTTCCTTCCTAACTTAACATCAAATTTCCCCACATCATCACTGCACATGGAAAGGAGCCGCTAAAGGAATATGTTAGGCGATGGTTGGGGGTTAAAGGAGAGAGCAGAGATTCCCTGTGAGAACAGAGGTGGCTGAGCAAACACCTTCGGGTTCTGCAGACTTAGCTCTCAGTGAAGAAAGGGCAGATGCTGTTTCCTCACTTCCCTGCCAGCATGGACGTTGCTATTGTAAAGCTACAATAACCACTGAAGTTGGTTTCATTTCACATCCTGAAGCACTCAAGAAAAATAGACAGCTTCTTCTTACTTCCAAGTTGGACAAAAGTGAAAACCAAAATAACAAAACAACAGCAACAAAAACCCAAACCAAAAACACCTCAAGGCTGTAGGAGGACGTGCCAGGTTCCTTACAGAAGCATGGATGTGAAAGCCACAGGAAAAGCCCCTGTGGCCCCTTCACGGCTCCTCCAGTCTTGGCACCCAGGGCAGAGATCAGCTTTCTCCACTCAGGACTGGGCTGGTGTCTTGCTCTCTGTATCATCCCCAGAAAACACTTACCAGGAGACTGTGAAGCACACAAAGCCGTATTATTGGGAGACTTGCAGACAGATTATAAATTTACTGGGGACAATCAAGGCATTTAGTTACTTTTGGCTGCAGATGCGGGTGACACACACATACATACAAACCTCATTCTTCTTGCCATTCAAGCAATTTTTTACCCTCCTCCTTCATCCTAGCATCTCTCTTTCACAAAACAAACTCCCACTGCTCTGCTGGGGAATTCCAGGGAGAAGTGGCGATGGAGCAGGTGGTAGAGAAAGGAAATCAGGCCCTGAAGCTCCAACATAACCCCTACAAACTATGTTCCAGGATAAAATAGTAAGCACTGGAAAGTTTAAACTGTGGGTGATTATATTTTCATCTGGAGTTGGTGTCAAGGAGTCATAGTTCTAGTCATCCCAAGGAAAATATATGTATGGAGGGGTAGAAGAGCATCCTTCCACCCAGAGTGTCCAGGAAATCTATCACAGACCTAGGGAAAGGATAAAGAGGAAGCCAGAAAGAAGCATCCCATGGGGCCTGGCTGGAGGATGCCCACTTCCCAGCGCTCATTTTCCAGTTCCTTGGGAGGAGGAGTTTGACACAGTACCATGGAGTTCTGTGGGCTTTCTGAGTACTTTTGGGCTTGCAAGGCAGTTTCCTGTTTCTTCCTTTCATCAGAACTGGCTCGATGGAACTGCAGCTGGGCCTTGAGCAGAAGGAGAACTTCAAGAGCCCTGTGAAACTCAATGGGGAAGCCCATGGGGCTACAGGGCAGGGTAAGGTTCCATCTCCTATTGAAAGGCCACTGGCCCAGCAGCCTCAGGGGAAGCTGGCACACCCTAGGCGGGCAGTCACCTGACCAGGACTGGAACCAAAAATCAATGATTCAAGGGATCCTCCCTCTGGGTAGGGTGTGTCTGTGCCTCTGAGGAAGCAATTCCTGTCAAAAACTTAATCAGAAGTTTTGAGTTTGATATGCAGTCACCAGGAGTGGCTAAAGACAAGGCACTTCCCAGGACAACCTCTGCGTAAATAGCCCTTTGCATGACCCACTTCCCTGAATGTCAAAGTTTGCACTGCCTTACTGAAATGTCTAGAAAAGAGCTGGAAGGGGAGTGTGGTGAGGTTCACAGGAAATCAAGGAGTAAGCCTCCTAAGAACATCCTTCACCAGTCTATCTTGGGATATTTTCCCCATCTTTTTCTTTCTTTCTTTCTTTTTTCTTTTGACTGAGTAGATACTCAGGGAATTTGCTATGTTACAAGTGCCATTTATGTTCTCTTAACCCCAGAACTGGGGGTACTTCAAAGGGAGGAGAAGAAATGGGGCAAGAAGGCAAAGGCTTTGATAAAGGTCAGTTGTGCTGATAAATGCCTTCAGTCTGAAGATTGGTTTATTGGGTTTACTTAGAGCTGGCTAATCAAAGCAGGAGAGGGTTTGACACAGGGCCTTCCTTGGCTGCAGCTTCTTCTTTTATAAGCTCTGGACCCCAGAGAGCCTCTGGAGAACTTCTTATCAGTTAAGGAATACTCTACAGGTGGCAGAAAATCCATGCATGAGACCTGGCAGGCTTTGATGAGCAAAAGTATAAAAGCACACAAACATCACACTCAAAGGCCTTTGAGGTCATTAGTGACATCTTTGCCTTCTTTACTGTCATCCATTCTGTATCAGGCCAAGGCAACCTCTACCTTCAAAAAAGGTCACATGACCACAGCCAGAAGTATGAGAAAACCAGGTGCCTTACCGCAATCAGGGCTGAGTTCCTCTGGTCCCCTGAGGTTGAAGCTGGTGGCTGCTGCTCTCCATTTATCCCACCACCGCCACCATTATTACTACTGTTCAATAGATGCTGCTGGTGGTGATGGTGATAGTCTGGTGGGGGCGGTGGGGCTGTTGTCGTTGCTGCTTGAGAGGCGGAAGTAGGAGCAGCAGGGGGCGGTGGAGGGGCTGAAGTTGTGGCAGCAGTGGCATTGGCTTTGGTGTGTTTGCCAGCCTTCCTTGCTCCCTGGCCATGCTGTACAAGGCTCAGGAGCTGCAAGGTGCTCTCCCTTTCGCGGTCTGAACTCTCGGCCCTACCACGTTCATAGCGTCCTTCACAGCTCAGGTGGTGCTGACGGCAGACAGCAATCCGAGCCCTTAGGCGCTCCACAATAGCACTGTGCACCCTGGGGGTGACTGAGCCCCCTCCAAGGAGCCCTGTCCCAGAGGGCCCCCCCAGCCCTCCTGTGGGGGCCTGCGGGGGCGCTGTGTCCCCCATCTTATTGGACACAATGATTGCTACCTCTGGGATGGTGAGGCAGAAAGAGGATACTGTAGACTATTGCAGGCAAATCTGTTTCTGACAATGTGAGCTCAGTGTTCAGGGCCACATGAATAGAGGTCTTCAGAGGTGGGTGGGGGAACAGTAGAGAAGGTGTGGGGGAAGGGAGCTAGTAAAAAGAGGGTGGGGAGAAAAGAATAGAGACCAACTGGAGAGTATAAGTTGGGAACAAACCCTGATCAACTTACTCTAATTGCATTTGACAGCTCTGGAGAAGTTGGACAGAGTTGGTGGATTTTTCCCCCACAAGCTGACAAGAGCCACTAGGTACTTTGTAAACACACAATCTGGGGGTTAGTTCAAAATTCGGGGATTGTCAAGCAAGAGACAGAAACACACAGAAAAAGGAATTGAGAGAGGTATTAACAGAGAGCTGGACTCCCCGTACCTAGTTGTTTCAGAAAATTATGGGGATACAGCTGCAGAAAAACGCATTTCTACCATGGTCTATGTAATCGGCAGCCTTTACTTTTTCTCAGGTTTAAAAAAAACCCAAAAACACAACAGTGCTGTTTCCGAACGTTTTGAAGTCAGTGTTCAAAATGTGCAAAAATCAGGGGCAGCTGTCGTTTGGCTTTTGATTTTTCCTCTCTTTCCCTTTGCTCCGGTGTTATCTCCTCCTTGGGGTGCTGTAGGATGTTGTCTTCTCCCCAAAGGAGACAGCTTTTCAATCGTTAACAATGTCAGTAATTGGACTTTAGGACCATGCTTTTTTCTTCAGTTAATCCAATCACCGGCAAAATCCTCATTCCCTCTAAGGTTTCCTAGCCTTAAATGAGAGCAACCAGAAGTGGCTAGCCACTGAGAGAGATCCTTCCACACATATTTTCTTTCCCGCTTAGGTTCTATTGCTCACCCCCGGCTCTATTCTAATACAGTATCAAGAGAGACAAACTCTTCCGAGAGTAATTTACAAACGATGGTCAAACTTACAAACTTCCAGCAAATTGCACCGAGTCATGTCCAGCCACTTTTCTGTCCACTTTTGTACATTCCATCCCCGGCCAGTGGATCTGAGGGTCTGGACTCGCAATAAGCAATGTGGTTCTATCTCTTGTATTGCTCCGCTTTATAGATGGAAAAAAAAAGTAGCTTGTATTTTCCTTTCTCTTTCTCCTCTGTTGTTAGCCGCTTGCTGACACTGGCTCCCGCCCGGAGTCACGGCGATGCACAGGCGATACACAGGCTTTCATTGTGCTCCGGTAGGAGAGGGAGAGAAAGAGAGAGAGAGTGAGACAGAGGGAGAGAGCGAGCCAGCAAGCCGCGGGGGAGGGGGCGGGCGGGAGAGCTCGCTCGAGGCTCCCTGGTGGAAGGCTGGTGCCACTGCTCGAGAGAGTAATCGCAGCCAGGCACCGGGGAAAGGGGAACGCAGAGGGCCTCCCAGTGGCTGAAGAGGTAAATCCCAGAGCCTGAGCACCTCAACAGCCCAGCCACCGACGTTGTAATGCGGGGAAGATGGGGGAAATTCCCCAACCTCTACGCAACTATTTCACTAGCTTTAAATGTTTAAGAAATTCCCGGCCAGGGAATGTATTTTCCCTTTCAGACCTACATACGCCCCTCTGAGGATATCATTTCCATCTTTCAATATGTTATAGATGACACCACTGAGCACCCTAGCAGAGAACTGGGTGAGCATTGAGGAAATGTTCATTAGTAAGGAAGTTGGCAAATGCGTTTGGGAGGGGTGCAGAGAGGAAGGGAAATCGTTGCTGTCTCCTAAAGGTCTGGCAGGTGCGTTGTCTGCCTGGTTTCCTAGGTCTCTGGCTGGTTAATCTGGGGGTCAGGAGCAAATCAGTAGGGATAAACAAAATCCTTAGGAGGATGCTGAAATTAACTAATACCAGTTCTAGAAGTGGATGTTTTTGAAAATTCAAAATTGCATAGGACAAGCCAAATGCAAGGCAAGTTTTCCATAGCTATGTGGTTAACATATACAATGAAGAAAATCAACATATACTGGATGAGTTTCAGGAAACTTAACAGCAGAAACCAAACAGATCTCTTACAAAGAACATTGTCCCCTCAAAATTAGATTCTATTTTATAGAATAAAATAGATTTATAGTGGATTCTTCTTGTCTATCAATTATGGAGATTAAGATGAACACAAAATTAAATTGGAAGTTGCAACTGAAAAATAATCTAGGAGTCCTAATTTGGATGTCATTTGGATTTGAGTTCTTAAGTAGAGGTACTTCGTTACTTTAAACCAACTCTAGCATTTCAGTAACATGATCCTGCTTCAAACAGCTATGGACAGAAATGAATGGTTAAAATGAACACAAATATTTTAAGACTGGATTTATTCAGTTTAGTTCCCCATAGACTGGCCTACTTTACTCCATTTTATTTTCACAAATCTTTGAATGGTTAGGTTAGAAATGAGGGTAAGTATATTCTGATAGGATATAGGTTAAGTTCCACTTATCCAAAATGCTTGGAACTAGAAGTGTTTCAGTTTTCTGAACTTTTCCAGATTTTTTTGGATATTTGTATAGAGTATAGGAGCTGAATATCCCTAAAGTGAAAATTTGAATTAGTCCAAAAGTCATCCTGTTGTTATTCAGAAAGTTTTAGATTTTTAGGAGGATTTCAGATTTTGTATTTTTGGATTAGGGATACTCAGCATATGTAACATTTAACTTTTCATTGGGACTTTCTTCTGCTCCATTCAAGGCTAATTTCTTTACTATTCATGTAAAGAAAGGCAGAAATATATCTTTTTTAGAAAAGCAAAATTCAATGGCGAACTCTGTCATGAGGTGTCATTAAAATGTGGAGTTTTGATCATTTTTTGATTTTTTATAAGTTGTGTTCATTAGAAAATATCTTCTTTCACTATTATGCATTTTACATTCAGTAATCAACCCTGATAAAAGAAAATATCATAATATCTAAATTTAAAACTTACTGTTCACTCTGTAGTGCTTCTGTAACATAGGTTTTGATTAATAACATGGAATTCCTTTGTCAAATCAGCTATTCCTAATGATATAAATTATAAGATCAAAGTGATTTGTAAGTTTACATCAAAATGAAACAATTTATATGCAAAAATCTATATATTTATGAAATAGCATATTTCAATATATACATATATATATATACATTGGTTAATAAACTGATTTCTATGCTAGACATAGGCATATCTTAAAAGCTTGAGAAGAAAGAAAGAAGCAAATTTTCATACTATATTCCAGTGGTGTGAGGCACTTCTTTGGAGTATCATTACATACATTTATCCTTATAGAGGCTAGCCATTTAATTTCAAGTTGACATTATCATCTTGACTCCTCATTTCCACTCATATTATTTATGAATGTTTATTTTAAAAGATCAGTTTCAGGTACAGTACTTCATATATATTATCTCCTTTGATTTGCAGTCCTGAGAGATAGCTATTATCAACCCCATTTATGAGAAAACAGGCTTACAAATTACTGGCTCCAATTCATATAAGTAGGAATTATCAGGCCAGGACCCTACTCAAGACTGACTTTAAATCTATGCTTGCTTTCTTTCTAGAGAGAGGGACACAGAAAGAGAGAGAGAGAGAGAGAGAGAGAATCAGTTTTGTTTAGTTTTTCATATGGCCTTTGTTGCTCCAACACTTCGTTGTGGTGCTGGGGTTTGAACTGGTGTCCTCCCATTGGCCAGCCAAGTGCCATAACTGCTGCACCACTGCTCCAGCCCCAATCTATGCTTTCTTTTCTTTTCTTTTTTTTTTTTTTTTGAGAGAGAGAGAGAGAGAGAGAGAGAGAATTTCATTTACTTTTTTATGTGGATTTCATTGCTCTGTGACTTGAACTTGCACACACACGCACGCCAGGCAAGCGCCGTAACTGCTGAGCCACCATTCCAGTCCCTCTACAGCATGTCTTAATACCAGTAAAGGTTAATTCTACTTTATAACATTCATATTTTAAAATTACTTGTTTAGGTCCTCTCTAAACTATACTAATTCTCCCTTCCTGACAGTATATATCTTTGTCATTCATTTGGTTATTACAATGCACTTTGTACCTAAAAGCCTCTTGTATCCTCCAAACACCCACTAAAGAAACATGCTTGGTTGTAATATCCTCAGACATTGGAAAAACTACCTGTATGCATTTTGTGATCAACAATCAGCTATTCTAATTGGAAAAGTGCTTTAAGCCAACAATGTGCCTGACCGAGGAATTGGATCAGAGACCTATCTTAAGTCCCTGGAATTATTAGTGCTTTAGTTTTTTTTTTTTTTTTTTTTTTTTTTTTTAAGAGAGAAGGACAGTGAGAGAGAGAGGTGAGAAAGAGAGGGAGAGAATTAATTTTTATTTAGTTTTTCACATGGCCTTCGTTGCTCTGACACTTAGTTGTGTGTACATGGGGCTGGAGTTCGAACCCGTGTACTTGCGCATGCTGGGCAAGCATCGTAACCACTGAGCCACCACTCCAGCCCCAGTGCTTTAGTTTCACAAATTAATTACATGCTATTAAAAATAAAGTTTAAATTTTCTAGTTGAAATTCTCTCCTTCAGCTATCTCAAGTTTGTCATATGTCACATGTGAGAAGTGATTCCAGGATCATCAAAGATACTTTAGAAATTGTTTTCTGTCATTTTCTCTGGCCTTCCTTATTTAAATCATTTATGACCCGTCATCCTCTTCACCTAGACTATCAGTTCTCTAACTCTATCTTGCTTCTTTTTGGACACTGTTTTTTCATCTTCATCTTTTAACTATGACACAATTTTTATTCCCTGGAGTTAAGGATTATTTCTGTATGTACCAGTGAAATATAAACAAGAATACAGATATATGACCAAACTTTCACACTTTTGAAAAATATATGCACTTCTCATTAAACATCAATATCAGTATTCCCACAACTTTGTGAGGTTATTTTTAAAATCAAGTTTGTTTAAAATATTTATAGGGATAATTATAGGAAACAAATTACAAAAAATATTAACTAATCTCCATTTAAGAGCTTAACAAAATGTACCTATTTATGTATTTATGGATATTGAGGTCCATGACAGGAATCTCATAACAGATGACGCCAAGTTTAATTAACACATCCAGGAAGAAAAAAGAATCTAAAATTCCACAGCAGAACAGATCCTTCTAGAATAGCATTATTAAGAATTAAAGATAGCAGGGGCTGGAGTGGTGGCTCGGTGGTTTCGGCACTTGCCTAGCAAGCACGAGGACCCGGGTTCAAACCCCAGCACCACGTACACAACTAAGTGTTGGAGCAACTAAGGCCATGTGAAAAACTAAATAAAGTTGTTTCTCTCTTTCTCTGTCTCTCTCACTGTCCCTCTCTCTTTAAAAAAAAAAGAATTAAAGATAGGGGGCTGGAGTGGTGGCTCAGCAGTCAAAGCACTTGAGGTGACATGTGCAAGGATCCAGGTTCAAAGCCCAGCACAACATACAGTAAGTGTCAGAAAAACAAAACCCAGATGAAAAACAAAAGCTGATTCTGTCTCTCGCCTTAAGAAAAAAAAAAAAAGAATTAAAGATGGAATAGACTGGGTTCATTTGTTCACTCAGTAAATGTTTTACTTTATTATACTGTGAGAAAACAAAGATGTGCAAAGTAATGCAGATACCAAAATATGCTCTTAAATTGTTTTAGACCAAACTTGTCTCCAAGATCTTCAGACCCTAACATATACATGCTTATTTGTAAAAGCTATAGATAAAAATAAAATATGTATCAATCATTAACATCTAAACAAACTTGAATAGAAAAAAGAAAGAACATTTACAAAGTATGAAAATGCAGATCATGAAATTTTTCTTGAATGTGAGGTTTGAAAAACCCTCAGAAGCCTAAAATTAATATGTAAGAGAAACTTCAGCGCATAAAGCACTCTTCTACTTGGAACAGAAAAGCTACAGTCTGAGTATGAGGCAAGAAGGCTGAATTGAATGATACATTGAAGTTTCTTCTATGGTCCGCTGATTTAGATGATAGTAGTAAAAAAAATATATTAGTGAATAAAATCATTTAATACTATGAAAGGATAACAAATAAACCTGAATAGGGATTCAGCAATAAACATGTATAGATGTTTTTTAAAATATATTTTAAATACAATATATTTCTACTAAACTGAAAGAACATGAATAGCTCATTCACATCATAGTCATCTGTAATAAAGGCATTGTTACATAACTTTAAAATACATTTATGGGCTTAAAAATTATTATGCTTATGTTTTTCATGTACAGCAGATAAAAGTTTTATTAGATGTAGAGTGCCTTTTCATGGGAAATTAGATGAACATGTTTTAAACAAGATATTCTGCTATGAAGATACACATAAAACATATAAATATGCCACATTATACAGAGAAACAAGGTTCATGATCTTCACATTTACAGGAATTTATAAGATCTTCTCTGAAGGAAATGTGTTAAAATTCAGTCAAACTTCTCATCTTGAAAGTAATCCGCAAAATTGAGATATTCTTCAAGTTGGCCATATTTCTGCATATATAATAAAAAAGCTAGTTATTTTACTCAAAGCAGTAAAGACAAGCAAGGCCTTTTCAAAATACATACATTTTCAAACTACAAGAGGAACAAGTTCATTTCATGGTAACTGAGAACAAGTATCTTTTTATTATAGATAGAAACTCAATTTAAAATAAGCATATCTAACTCATAGAAAGTATTAGGGAAAATAAAACAAGTGTTATTAATTTTATAACTCATAAATTATAATTTTTCTATTACAATATTCATAATAGAAATGTAGTAACTTCAATAATATTCAAAAGTTTATAGGACATATATATCAAATACTATTCTAATGACTGTCTAGGTACAGATTTTGAAAACATACTTTCCCTGTCCCTATGAAGAATAGAGTTCAGTAGTACTACACTATAACAATCAATAATAATTGCCTTTAGGAGTACAGATTCTGATATGAGAGTTCAGAAGCAAAGTCATGGTTAGCTGAGGTGGCCAGAAAAGGGTGACATTTGAGCTGTCCTGGGTAAAATATTTCATAGGCAAAAACTCAGTAACAAAATTTTCTGCAAGGGATAATAGGTTTATCCAACAGTAATTTACCATGGAAGTATGAGGTTTGACTACACTCTGTAGAAGTAAGAGTGATAAAACTGAACTAAAGAGATAAAGGTCAGAGAATAAAAAGCATGAAATGGGGGTTGGGGATTTAGCTCAGTGGCAGAGCGCTTGCCTAGCATGTGCAAGGCCCCCAAGTTCAGTCCTCAGCCCTAAAAAAAAAAAAAAAAAAAAAAAGCATGAAATACCAGAGTAGAGTGGAGCAATAAATTTGACGAGCATTGGAATGGTGTTAAAGGTTTGAGAGAAGGGGACTGATTTGATCTGAATTGTATTTTAAGGAAATTGGTAAAACAGCCATTCTAGAACGGTTTCACAACCAGCTATGAAACTGTGGTAACAATTTAGGTCATGGGGGCCCAAATTTGAGTGATAGCAATGAAGATGGAGGATAAAGAACAGGGTGGAACCAGAAAAAGTCAAAGATGATTTAGAGATTTTAAGGTGACAGAGTAGGAGAAAGAGCAGGGCTATTTTGCAGGTAGACTTGGAGAGCAAAAGTGATATATGAGGTTCAGTTTTGAATACACAGTGTGCAAAGTGCTTACTCAGTTAAGGACATTAAATGATCTAATGGTTTCTTGATATGAACTCAGAGGGTCTACCCCCAATGAGATGAGAGATCTCTATTACCCTGACTTTTGTGGTGGTAGGGACCTATGCAAGGGAATGTGAGGAGTCAATTTTCTTTCTAGATAAGGCCATTAAACCCTTTTTTTCAATCCCTGATTGCATACCTTTTCAGGACGAAAGAAAAAAAAGAATAAGAAGGGGAAATAACCTATGAACTGCTTAGGAATTTTCGTGGTCTTGCATTCAAATAGATTTACTAGATATAAGTAAAGTACTTCAAGATTAGACCTATACTTTAATAAGAGTTTGGCTGCTTTATGTTTTTTATAGTATCTTTATATTGTTTTTCTCTACTATTTATTAAATTTGTTTGTGAAAATCTACTTTGTTTTCTTTTTTCAGTGTTTGGGATTGAAACCAGGGCCTTATGCATGCTGGTCAATTTACCAATGAGCTATGTCCCTAGCTCTTTTTCTTAAATTTTGAGAGACAGTCATTGCCCAGGCTGACCTCAAGCTTTCTATTTTTCTGCTTCAGTCTTCTATGTAGCTGGGATTACAGATGTGTGCCACAGTATTAGGTTCTATCTCAGTATACAAAAAAGAAGCAAAATCTCTCTTTGTGTTTATTGTAAATAATAGATAACATTTATTGATCACATTCTAATTGCTAGGCCTATAATAAATGTTTAAAATTTGCTATTTATTTAATCTCCACAATTAAAATCCTAATTCTTATTATTTAGTTCCTGCTTTATAGAAACTTTAGGCTTACAGAAATAAAGTAACTTGCCTTCAAATTCTATTGCTAGTAAGTGGCACAGCAAATACTTAAATCTATGCAATTAATCAGTATAGTATGTTGTTTCTGAGTTTAAAATAGAGGATGGGGGTAGCAGCTTTGTGAGAAAAATTAAAAACCTCGAAAGGGAAAGTGGAACAGAGAAAAGGCACTTGGCATTACTCTGCCATTCTCTTTACCTAAAGATGCAGTTCCTATAGTTCTTCTCCACTGAATATTTGGAGAATTTAGATCTTCTTTTAATAATGAAGACTACTCTCTTGGAAACTGCTGGAAGTGTGGGAATGGAATGTGGGAAAGGAGTCAGAAAATAAAAGGAGCTTGGAGTCTGCTACTCAGAGGTAGTAGCATCCTAGACCCACAGAAAGGAATGTATTTGCTGGGAGCTTTGAGAAGCTGAGAATAGATTCTAGTGCAATATGTACTTTCAAGCACTGGTCCTTGTCTATAAATTACTTAAGAATCACTCATTTTTAAAAATACTGGATGTTTAACACCCTCTCAAGGATTCTTATTCAATAAGTGTGGATGAAGCCAGGGATTATGCTTTTATCACAAACTAGATGATTCTGACATAGATAGTCAAGGGCAATGTTTTGAGAAACATCATCTTAAGAGGTAGGAGAAAAAAGGAAAGAAGTTAAAAGTAGGGAGAGAAGAGAAGAAATTAGAGTTTAAGAAAAGGAGGAGTTTTTAGTTATAATTTAAAGTTCTTTATATAATAATATTTATGCAATACATTTAGAATTTACTTTAAATCCAACTGTAAAACTGAGAGTTAATATGACATTCTTTCATCACTTCCTGTTTCATATATCCATTACCCCATCCTAATAATCTTCTTTCACCCGCCCAGGAAACCTCATCATCATATGTACTTTCATCTTAATGAAAAAACTTCAGCTAGAATTTTATCAGTGGCATATTAGAACAGTTAAGAATAAGACACATATTTGCTATGTATGTATTTTGGTTTTATTGTAATTTTTCTATCTTTTTTTTTCTTTTCTTATACTTGAGTTGCTTCTACACCCCTTTAGTATCATTAGATTAAAACAGATAATCCTAGTTGAATGGTTTGGAGGAAAACAAGAATAATAAAGTCTAGTTGGCAGGTGTGTGAGAAGTCACTGAGATACTGGGAGGTAATTACTAGAAGAAAAGCACTTGGAATAGAAGGACCAGGTAGGTGAAAAAGGAAAGTGTGAAATACAAGCTGGGACCAGAAAGACAGGATCAAATAACTTGTGGAAGGCAAAAGAAGGTTCTGACTTACTTGGGAGGTAAGTGCAGAAAGAGCGACTCAGATGGAAATTCAAGTAACAGCCCAAGCATTCTAAAGGGTAGCAGTAACTATGGCCACAGAACTGCAGCCGAAGAAGAGAAGCACCACAAAATACATGCAGTGCTATCACTTAAGGGCTCATACAGAAAGGGACAAACAGCGAGGGTGAGAAAAGCTCAAGTATTTGACAAATTCTGAAATTTCCTCACAGCACAGAAAAGCTGCATATCGGTTTACATTGGCTATAAATGTCATGATTTCTACAAAACCTTTGGAGAAACACTAGAGACTTTCTTTCCTTTTTCACAGTAAGGGGAAATCTCAAAGAAAATGAATCCTTTTGCCATTTTAATGTGAAAAAATATGTATATTGCTGTAAACATGTACAGCCTTTATTGCCTAATGCAATAAAATGTTATTCTCTAAATGGATAATATGACACTTGTCTTTCTTTTCCTCAAGAAAATTTTTCTTATTCTAGGTTCCTTCTGTTTTCCCAAATTTTAAGGTATCCCACATATTTTACTATCTAATACACATAATAACTGCACAATGAATTTTTGACACCTAGTACACAATCCTTTATAAATATGGCATACAAATAGGCTTTCCAATTTCACTAGAGGGTTGGCAATCTTTAAAGGCATCAACAAAAGCACTTAAGAATTTAATGCCTAGGAAAATGAAGATAAATTACTGGACAAGTGATGTTTCTTCCCTAAGGTAAATGAAAAAGTACAAGGACAAGGGAGGGAGATTTGGAGTAGGCAAAGTAAAAGAAAAGTGAAAGATAAGATGAAGAGAATAAAATGAAAGAAGACTTAAGGATCAAGGTGTCAGGGGCAGACAAGATCAATGGGTAGTGGTGTGAGGTAGGAGAATTATTGTCAAAGGGGAAACCAATCATGATGTCATTCTCTGGACTGGGAAACCTCCACTGAAGATGACATATCCTGAGAAGTTTCTTTTATTGTTTTTCTTTCCTTCTGCTTAAAAGTTTGTTTTCTAAGGTCTGTTGCCTCTGCCCCACCCCCCAACCTACAATCTCACTATGATATAGCCTAGGCAATAGATCTCAGGCATTTTTTTTTTAAAGATTAAATATACTACGGATCTGAGCTGTCTGAAATCTACTATTTGCTCTCTTATACATCCATGTAACTAGACTTGTTTCAGAAGATTGCAAACATATTAGTAATCTTTCTGTCCATCATACACAATTCTAAAAGCTCTGTGAGCAGATCAGAGCTTATGAGTTGCCAGCAGATCTTAAGGAATCCAGTGCACTCTTCAAAACCCCTACTCTATCTCTGATATAAAATTTAGTGATCAACAAGATATGGGGGAATCAAAATCAGTGCCGTGGCCTGAAACCTCTGCATTCCCCTTGATCATCAGTTACACTGCTCACTGCTCAGTCCCATGTCCTCAAGAAGAGGATGTGGGTGGTATTAAACTGGCAGGGGAGATCCCTTCCTCAGACTGGCACCAGGTGCTTCTTCATTCTCAGGTCACAAGAACTGTTCTAAAGAATAGGAAGCAGACAAGCAGAGTTGAGTCCTATACCTAGTCAAAGAAAAAAGAGGAGATACATATATAAATATATGTGTGGAATACATATGTGAAAGGACAGAGGTCTTTCATTAAGGGACAGACAGAATTATTATTTATTAAAACTTCTCTGATGAGCTGAGTGAACTCTTGGGACAGAAGCAATTTATTCAAGGTGGGGCAGTGATAAGCATGAAAGGAATGCATGAAAGGAGAAAATACAAAAACCGAGAGAACAAGAGATTCTCCTAAATTTCACTGTCTTCTAATCATTCATATTTTTTTCTGATCATGATTAGGCTTCAGAATCTACAGAATGAGATGGTTTTTCTGTATTCACCTTACCTCTTTAATCCAGCCATTTTCTTTCGACTGACTGAAAATTCTTTCCACTGTTTCTTTCACCTGTTCATCCTCAATTTCTTCTGTCTTTGCAATGGAACAACATTCCTGGTATAGTTTGAATTTAAAATGTTTCAGTTTATGATAAATTCTGGTACGATCAGCACAAATTCTTCCAACAGTAAACACCTATATCAAGAAATAAACATTATTGTGTATCATCTATGAAGTGAATAATATAGTAGTAATGAATATACAACCTTTCTAGTTTTCAGATTTTAATATAAGAA
The DNA here is from genome assembly GCA_004027875.1 of Aplodontia rufa. Classification (NCBI taxonomy): domain Eukaryota; kingdom Metazoa; phylum Chordata; class Mammalia; order Rodentia; family Aplodontiidae; genus Aplodontia; species Aplodontia rufa. The sequence goes on along the minus strand of PVKS010004211.1, from coordinate 59,222 downwards.
TCTAGAAAACACATTCTTAATTCCATTTGTTTGTATAGTGATTCCTTTTTCTTCTCTTATACAATCAAGTCAACAAAAACTGAGCACCTTCTATGGTTCAAGTATTAGGCTAGGCACTGGAGGTAAGTGAAAAAAGATGCACTATTAGTGAGCTTCCAGTTTTGGGAGAAAAATGAATGAAACAATATGACAAGGAGGAAATGAGGAAAGAGGGGCACTTAACCTAATTCAGAGAGGAACAGGTTCCTAAATCAGTGATGCCTGAACTAAGTTTTGAAAGCAGCAATTTGGGAAGAGAGAAATGGTTTAAGGCAGAAAAATGGACATACATGGAAGCAAGAAAAGGCATATTGCATGTACATAGTTAGTGAGCTGAAATGCCTGAATTTATGATAATTTTCTAATTATAATCAACATGTAAAACAGAATCAAACAACTTTTTTTTTTTTTTTTAAACCAGGGATTGAACCCAGGGGCACTTAACCATCGAGTCACATCCCCAGCCCTTTTTATATTTTCTTTTGAGACAGGGTGTCTGTAAGTTGCTCAGGGCCTCTCTAAATTGCTGAGGCTGGCTTTGAACCCACAATCCTCCTGTCTCACTCTCCCAAGTTGCTGGGATTTCAGGTGTATGCCACTGCGCCCAACTGAAGAAAACTCATACCAATATTAAGACTAGAAATTTTTTACTAAATACTTGCCCTTTTGAAATGTTGTAAAGCAAAGAATAACTTTTGCTTTGTTATTTTAATCAGTGTGTTGTGAGTGAATAAGGTACATTAATATTTTATTGTCTGCCAGCTATAAGAATATAAATTTCTATGTTTATATGGACTTCTAGAATTTATGATTAAGAATAATCTTTTTGTGAATTCAACCAACCAGAACATTTCTCCTTCAGAATGTACTGAATGCCTACAGGTTGTTATACAAATCTACAGTTAAAATAGCATCATTGTATTAACCAAATGAAATATATTTTAACTACATTGTTTCACTTATTGTAGAAAATACATCATAAAGGGTTCCAAAAATTATGACATGATTAATTATATTATCATGGAGTAACATGAGGAAATAAACTTCTTGCTCACTTATGCATTTGTCTCTATACCTAAGTTTACTTACAGATTATGCAGTATAAATGGTACAGATTTAATATCTTTTTAACTTGTATTCTACTTGACAATGAACTGTGATTTTTTTTCTTAAGCTATACTGCAAGGGAAAACATAGGTGATGATGTTCAACAGATAAACCAAGATTTCATTACCAAAAATGATTTTGTTATAATTGGAAATAGCCAGGCAGGTTTGATTATTTTCTTATGGAGATGATATTGTGGACATGTTATAACCCTTTCTAAAATCCCCCAAAGTGGAAGAAAAGCATGTTTAGATTTCCATTCATGCTTCTGCAAAAAACCTTACTTTTGGTATTATTAGAAGTAAACAGGTATTTATTGTGTTTGCTTGCTTATTAAATTAGCTTTTCCATTTTAGCATTATTATTAACCAGTCCTGGTAGTAAATGACATTTCATCAATTCAATTGCCAATATACCTCACTTTGAATAAAAAGAAACCACAACAGTTGCAGTGCCTACTAGTAGTACACCAGGTGTTTCTATTTCTTCCACTAAAGCAGATTGTGAAAGAAGTTTCCTATAGCTGTAATGGGATAAAATACAGTCAAACAATATTGTGATGTGTTCTATTACATTGTATTCTGTATTTCCACAAAACAAAAAGAATTTATCTTAGAGAATTTTAAAGTTGGAACAAAAGGCAAGGAGAGGTGGAGAGGTGTTTAAAAATTCTTATCTCAGGTTTTTTCCTACATGACACAAAAGCATCCTTCGAAAACATCTTTCCATTTCTAATTCCTGCCCTCTTGACATCTACTTACCCTCATAAAAGTCAATAAAACCCAAATTACCTCTCATGCTATTTCCCCCAAATATAATCACATTTCATATGTAAAAGCCTCATTTCATATGAAAGAGCCCTATAGTAGATGCGTATAATAGGTGTAATATTCCAAGCAGATTTAACCTCTTACCCCATCCCTGTGTACTGTAACAGCCCATTGTGCTTCACCATATGAATTAAAGAATAGTAAACAGCTTACACTGTAGTATTGCAAGCTTACACTGTAGTATTGCATTTATAAAATACTGAAAAAACAGGCAAAACTAATCTGTGCTTATCATAGTTTCCTTAAATGTCCAGAAATGTATTCAGAAAGTATTTTAAATTATCTATTTCTGTATAAGGACACCAATAAGAAAAATAGTATCTAAGAAAATTACCAGAGACAGAAAAATTAAGTGCTATGATAAGTGTTTGCAAGCAGATATACAAAATGACTTATAAATGATTATTGATCCATTATACAAGGTTAGCACAGTTCTGTGTGCTGATAAATGATTGAGTCATTTCAGTTATCAATGTGAACTGAGCCACCATATGAATCCAGAGACTGGAAACAGAACTAAAAGTTGTCACCAAATTACAAAGCAGTATACAGAAAGCATTTGAGTTGTGATTTATTAGCTATGTTATGTGGATGTGTATATTAACATGGGCTAACACCTGAGGGCAAGGAATAGAATGAAATGTTCATTATGTAGATTTTGTAATATCCAGCTAAGTGTAGGTAGCTATTTGGGGTATTTTTCTAGGTTCTCATTTATACACAAAGGAGCTTAGCTTTTTGTAGAAGTTAAAGCAGGGAATGCAAAGAAAAAGGATTATCAAGGAAAGAGGAAGGACAGGAAGAAATCTGTTTTCTAGGTCTCCGGAAAGAGTGCAATTGATCAATCAAGAGATTCTATTTCCTTTTGGTCTGCTTATTTTGCCTGGACATACTACACATTGCCACTTGCCTCAAAATTATTACTTCTTCCTTTTAGATATTAAGCATCTTAAGGATTCCAGACAGACTCTGGACAAAGTTGAAAACTGATTCAAGACCACTTTTAGTTCTCTGAAAGACCTTTCAGGTTGCGCATCTCTTTTTTCCTCCAGGTAACTTCCTTCTCATCTGTGTTCTCAGATTTCACGACAATCTGGTGGTCCAAGGTCTCTAACTTCAGTACTCTACCCCACACTGCTGTAACTAAATTACTCACTCCCATCAATTCAACCTACAATTAAAGAATCCCACTCCCACCAGAGAAAATCACTTTATTCTAATTAACTCATAAGAACATCAGAACAGCTGGTTTAAAGACGCCATACAAACACTGCCCAGCCCCAAATTTTGTACCAACTCGGTGTTGTTATACAGTTAGAATACTCTCTTCCTTTGCCATGCAAGCTATTAAGCGAGGTTTTAGAATTCACTTTCACTATCAATGATACTTTTATGCTAAAGTAACTTGGTCATCAGAGTTGATTTTCCACTTCAATTTGAACTTCTTCATTAGACTAATCCATTTGCAAATCTGCACTGTTTCAGCACTTCATTGAAACCCTCACAGAACTTAACATCACCCTGGTTCTGGGCACACTGCAAAAATTGTTTTATCTCATAAAAGCAAGGGCCACCAAGCTCCTGCTGCTGTGCTGGCTGGGTTCTCTGAGGCTACTGGTAAGTGATGTTGGGCCTTGAGGGCTCAGCCCTACTTTCTCCACTGAAGAATCTGCCCCCACCACCCAGCCCCATAGCTTGGCCCAGTCTATTCCCTTACAGCAGAGCCCACAGCAACACCAGCTGTAGTCGTTGCCATCTGGGCCTTGGATCTGGCTGCCAGGATGTAGCGGCAGGTGAGCCAACTACAGAGGGTGGGCCTGGGCACAGCTCTCATCTAAGGGGCACCCCCCACCCCCAGCTGGGTGGGGGGCCGTTTGAGATGTGGCTCTGGCTTTTACTGGGTATCCTAAGCACAAGGTGATGGCTTCCAAACTCAAAAAATCCTTTTTTTTCTTTTCAAAGAAGCTAATGTCTGGTGAGGGGAAAAGTTTCATCATTAAACATATTCACTGTTAATGAATTATTTTATTTTTTAAAATATATTTTATTAAGCAATTGAGTTATTGTACAATCATAAATGCATTTAAAGTAACAATATGATACGCATATACACTTAAAACCAGAATTACCCCCAGATCCCTCCCTATTTTCCATCCCTCTCCCCTCCCCTACCTATTCTCTCCCCCTACCCCACTACATATCTATGATTGCCCTAGATTATGTGTTACTATGCCTTTGTTTGGTTTAATACATGAGATTCATTACCTTTCACACAGGCCTGGTTTTAATCCCAGCCTCCATAAGTGAATAAAAACATTCGATCCTTGACTTTCTGGATTTGGCTAACTTTGCCCAACATGATTTGTTCCATCGCCATCCATTTATCTTCAAAAGCTGCAATTTTGTTGTTTCTAATTGCTGAGTAGAACTCCATGGTATGTATGTATATATGTATGTATGTATGTAACACAGTTTTTGGATCCATTCGTCCAGTGAGGGGCATCTGGGTTGTTTCCATAATTTATCTATTGTAAACTGAGCTGCTATGAACATAGATTTTGCTGTGTTGCTGTAATGTGCTGATTTTAACTCCTCTGGGAAAATACCCAGAAGAGGGTTAATAAATTATTTAAAAGTATTACTTATACCTTAAAAAAGAAGTCTAGTAAATCCCAGATTTTCAATTTTATGTATCTACAAGCATAACAACAAAATGAAGAATTAGTTTTCAAAATCACTGGAGGGTGGGTGCGAGGTGGGCATAGTCTCTTTAATGCCCTAGATTGCTGGTTTCTCTTTTTCTTTCTTTACATACATTCATTGATATTATAGTTTAGTAGGATATAAAATAAATTTAATAAGTGATTCTACCCTTTGAAGAAAAATTTACTGAGGAAACAATTTAATATTAAAGAATTTCAATCTTACTCACTTAACATACACAATAACTATGTTAATGTTTGCATGTAGCTATTTATATATAAACACATTCTTACATAGATGAAACGATAGTACACACTGCTTTTTACTTTCACTTAGCATTATTTTATAATCTTCAAAATTTTAGTAGTTATATTGTCATGCAATGCTGATATAACATAGACTTTTAATCACATCACTACCCTAATATTTATTTGAATCATTTCCAATATTTTATATATCAATGCTTATAAATAATGTTTCAGTTTATTTCATGATTAAATAATTGCTTTTTTGTTTAGTAATGAGTATTGAACCCAGGGGCACTTAACCACTGAGCCACATCCCAGCCTGCCCCGCCACAGCACTTTTTTAAAATTTTGAGAAAGGGTCTAAGTTGCTTAGCGCCTTGCTAAATTGCTGAGGCAGGTTTTGAACTTGCTCAGGGGCCCAAGTTGCTGGAATTACAGGTGTGTGCCACTGTACTTGGCTGTAACTTGCTTTTATTGACTTGGTTTGCATCAAATAAACTTATAAGCACTGGCTTTATACAGTTTTCTATTCTAGTTATATGTAACCATCTAGTATTTAAAAATATATATCAAACTCTTTCTTGTTCTAGGAATCTCACTACTAGTTTAAATATAACTTTAACAATGTTGCATTTTATTTGATTGAAAAATACTTTGCTACTTTAAGAAGTATCAACTGGCATCTTAAGGTAGTCTTATTTCTATGCTTTTAAATACAGAACAAACATTCTACCATGTATTTAACTTTAATATTTTTCCATGATGTGACCGATGTGCTAATGTTTTTTATTTTTATTTCATGAGATCACTTTTATTTTTTATGTACTTGAATCAACTATTTTATATACAATCTTATCCCTTTACAGGAATGTCAGAGCTCTAGAAATATCTTTCCAATTTTACTTACTTCTCCAGCATTAGTTGTATATGGCAAAGACTATGAATGTAGAATAATATGCTTGATTTATACAACAGAAAATGGTCCTTTAAGTATTAAATCACTTTTGCTAAGATTCTAGATATCTTGTGTCATAAAAAGTTATAGATCAGTTTTTAAACAATAGGTATACATGTATACTATATTGAGAAAAGAAATGTTTGTACTAACTTGCCGAAGAAAATATTAAAGATCCAAATTCTGAATTCATCAGTCATATACAAAATTTCTTTTTTTTTTTTTTTTTTTTTTTTTTTTTTTTTTTTTTTTTTTAATTTTTTTTATTAGAATATAGAAATACAGTTGAGGGAGAAACATTATCAAACCATATACAAAATTTCTAAATGATTATTGCAACTCATATTGCTCAGAGGGATCTGGTCAATTATTGTGCAATAGTAGTATTCTACTTTATTTAGCAGAATAACTCAAATAAATAGTATTTCCACCTTACTAACTGGAAGGATTTAGAGACACCTTTGGGTTTCTATTCCTCCAAAGACACTCATCCTCCAAGGATATACAAACTCAGTAGTATTTATAAATGAAGCATCCTTATAAAATAAACAAATGAAAACAAGTAGTCAGCGTGTGGTCACATTGTATTGCTCTGTTCTTGTTTTATCAAATACTTATTCTTCATAACACCACCTTAAGTATGCGGTGGTCACTGCTCTGGACTTTCACATGGTTCAGATACAGTCTAAGTTTTATTCTCTTATTGTAAGATGGATAGGCATCTTTCAGTAGTTACTTGTGGAGTACCAATTTGGTGAATTGTCTTCCATAAAAGTCTTCGTATCAGTTAAGTTCTCCTTTGGACTCAAAGGCAACTTCTACTTCCTCTCCCCAATGATATTCCTCCTCTTCATTCTCATCCTATATCCACCTCTCTCTAAAATTTGGATGATATATATACTTAAAGGGGATGCACAGATTTATCATCTCAGTGAATTTAGAATTAATATGCTATATAGGACATATTTTTCACATTTGAAAATTATTTCCTGTACTCTTTTTCCTTCTAGTATTTTCTCTATTTTTGAAAATAACATAGGGTTATTTGTGAAAGATTATGAACTGAAAATTTCTAAATGCTCAAAACTTAAATAATAGGAAAAAAATACCTGTTTATCATGTGACATGAAATCATCTGTTTCCATGGTCCTGGTGTTATACAACTTTCCTGATAAGTGCACTGAATATCTACAGTGGCGATGCAATCCACAAGCTTGGCAGGAACAGTTTTCAGGATTTTTCCAACGGATACTCACATTAGAATAATTTTCTACCCGCTCCTGAAAACAATTTAAAAATATAAGGAATCTTAAAATAAGAATCTAACCAAATTAAATTTATCTTAGGAATCACAATAGGAAGACACAGAAGAGCAAAACATACTGATATTTCTTAATTTAATATTAAACATACAGTTGGTATTATTTTAACTATAGAATGATTTTTCTTTGTTATTTTTATTTTGTTTCCAGTGCTGGGGATTGGGATTGAACTCAGGGCTACGTGCATATTAGGCAAATGCTATACCCCTGAGCAACAACCCCAGTCCCTTAAAAATGATTTTTTTAATAGCAACACTAGGAAAAAATAAGTTTAATCTCTCCCACACTTATTGAATTACTACTTAGAATACTAAATATTGTTCTTAATAGATTTTAAGTTACTTCTTTTCCATCTTTTCATCTCTAATTAACTTCAATGAGGTACTAAAATATGAAAGAATGAATAGCATAAAATCAGCATAAGAAAAAAGATGGACTTAAACTACATAAAAATTGAGGAAAATTCATTCTTCATTATATAAATTATATTTCCCACAAAATATTCCAGAAATGATTTGATCCTCCCATGGTTACTTACTATAGTTTTACGAAAAGAATCACATTGGACCGGGGATTATTACAAGTCCAGTACTGATAAGGACAGTTTAATAGTTGAGTTATTCAATGAGTAAACAAACTGAGAAAACAGAGTACAAAAAAAAAAAGCTTTATTAAGCTGTGAAGTTACTTGTATCTGAGTATTTTTTGTTTAGAATCTAGGCCTGTGGTAGATACTACTTTTCTAATTAGAAATATTTGAATCACATTCAGAAGCATATTTACATCAATAATAATCCACATATCCGTAGTCCACCAGTCTAATGATAATTAAGTTTCTAATACACTGATAGTTTCATTTTTACATTGTATGCTTTAAAACACTGGTTTATCTAACTTTCATATTTCTCATACTTTATAGCACTTTGTGATGTGTCACAGGCTGAAATTCAGATTGAATAGGTGACTAACCACCTTTCCTTCCTGTGTCTGTGATACTAATGGAAGCACATACTAAGATGAAACCCCTGAGTTGAAAGTTCTATCATCTTAGTTTTCTGAGTAACTATTATGAGCAGAGCACTCTTGATGACTCACATTGGACATATAACTGACAAACTTTGTTAGGTTAAAATATTGAGATTTTGTTATTATTTATTATTTCCTATCTTTTGCAGTATTTAACTCAGCTTATTGTATTATCTTACTAAATTATCTGTCTATAATATTTTTGTTCATGTTAGTTATTTTAACATGATATAATCCAATTTGACTATAACATAAAATAGTATAGTAAAGCATAATATGGCAAAGAAATATGGATTTTATAGTCTGAGAGACCACAGGTTTAAATGCTGGCCTGTATAAAGTACTAGTTACAGAACCTTATGTACTAATTTCTCTGAGCTACAGTTTCTTCATTTGTAATGTGAAGGAGAGAACAGTGACTTCCCGATGTGGTTCTTTGGATTAAATAAGTCTACTTTGCATGTAAGTTACTTGGCAAAAGTTCAATGTTATAGAAATATATCCTATTTTTCTTTCTGTTAAAGATAATCTCTGTGCTGTAAGAGATGTACCATGCATTTTATCTTCAAAGTAAGTGAATATTTCCCTTCAAAGAAGCTAAACATTTTCCATATCAGAGAATGAAACTGGCTCAGAGAGGTTAAAAACTTACCCCAAATCAAAAAAGATATATATGATGACCCTAAACCTCCAGTCATCCTCTAACCTGAAGTCTCTTAATTCTGTAATCCCACAGCCATCTCTTAAACTGAGCCATCTTTGAATAATTTATAATCAAGTAATTCAAGGATGAACAGGCCTTGGATGAAACCACATCTTCTAACATAAATGAGGTAGATAATGATTTAAGTACTAGAGGCATTTTAAGAAATTTGAACTTCCATTATCTACCATTTTTCTTCTTGCTAATCATTAGCAAGAATGTTGAAAGAGGAGTAAAGAGACCCTCAAAAATCATGTAGTACATCCTCCACTATTAGAGATCATAAAAGAGAAATACAGATAAAGATATAAAATCCAGTAAATCTTATAAATTAAGAATCCCAAAGTTTGTAATTATAAAATTTAAGAGAAGGATGTCATAAACTTGTAGACTAATGTTTTTTAAATTGTTTTATGAAGATCAAAATCCAGGTATTTCATAAAAGGAGCTTCATAGTAAAACACAAATGTGAAAGTATTACATTCTGAACTCTCAAAGATTTGCAGTATAAATTCACATATTAATGCTCTTGAAAAGTCCTCCACTAAAGAAATCAGTTTAAGTTAAATCCACTGTTTGTCAAACCTCTTTGTCTATGTAACCATCTGTTCTGAAAAAACAATTAACATTCTGTGAGACAATTTCCTCATTTTATAAGATGGGCTAAGCCCTGGAGATGTTCTAAAGTTATTTAACATTTAGAACCACTCAATTATTGAACAAATTAGGTAATGTAGATGACTAAAACAATAACAACCTTTAGAAAAGATTTAACAAAGAGAAGTGCCAATACTTAAGAAAACTATTCCATCTGACTGCATATTAAATTTTTGAGAGGTCCACTTTTCCCATCCCCCCTCAAGAGTAAAACAAACAAATAAAACTATACCTTATATTGCTCTTTCCAACGACTTCTAGAAGCTAAACTCTCTAGACGGGGCTGAACAAAGCGATTATCCAAATAATGAAGAGATGTCAACATATCTTGTGCATATGATTTTTGCCTGGTGCCATCTGTTCAGGGTATTGACAACAACAATAAAACAATAACTTTTTTTCATATGAAATGTTGAAATAATTGAATACTAAGGATCTTTTTCCGTAGTTTTAGGAAGATAGGTAGTTGGATGATTAGTTGGTTGGCAATGTTTTAAATTAGGGAAAAAAAGTTAATGAAGTGAAAAAAGAATGTGAGAATAAGGGAAAGAAAAAAGAGTAAAAGGCTCTATATTTCTCCTTGTAAGTATCAAACTTTTACATTATTTTCTGATTCTAAAAAAAGAGCCAGATGAAAAAACCTACCAAATTATCTCTTTTCTTTTACTACTTATAAAACTAATGTGTATTAGCCACTAAATTGTAGAAAAAATTTAAAAGTTTTGGGTAGGCTTTCAAGGCCTTCTGACATTGGTTCCTTTCTACCAATTTAGTGGTAACTCCTTGTGCCAACAAATCAGAACCTGCTTTTCTGACTAGCCATTTCCCTCACTCCCCTTTAGCTTGCTACACTCATTTCTGCCCTCCTGATTTGGTTTATGAAATGTTTTGTATTTATAACACGTCATGAAGTTTTCTTAATGACGCTAGCTAATAAATTAGGTTTCTCTAAATCACCACAGATTCAAACCATAGTAGTTTGTAAAACATGGCTATCTATCCCCTACCAACTCCTTTGAACTCATCTAATCACCCTTTCTCCCAACTGATTCCACTTTAGCAGCACAGGCCTTCTGGTTATTGTCAAATGCACCAAACCTATTTTTTCCCTAAGGGTATTATTAGCACTTGCTGTGCTCCTAAAACCATGTATTATTGCTTCCTCCCTCACTTCATATAGGCTTTTATTTAAAAATTGCTTCTTGAGAGACATGCTTTGACCAAATTACCTAACATATAGCATATACTTTAGCTTCCCTAATCATTTTCTTCTTACCCTATTTTATTCTTTCTTCCAAGAACTAATCAGTAGGGGCTGGGAACGGTGGCTCAGCAGTTATGGCACTTGCCTGGCATGTGCAAGGACATGGGCTTGAACCCCAGCACCATGTACACAAGTGTCAGAACATGAAAGACTAAATAAAATTGGTTCTCTCTCTCTCTTTCTCTCTCTCTCTCTCTCTCTCTCTCACACACACACACACACACACAGTCCTTCTCACTCTTTAAAAAAAAAAAGAACTAATCACTAGTTTAGATCACATTATACAGTTATATGTATGATTACTCATTTATATTCTCTCTCTCCTATTAGATTTAAGCAATATGAGGACAGGAATCTAATTTGTCTTAGTCATTAACATATCACCAGCCACCAGCCCTTACATGATGCTTGGTCCATAGTAGGCATTCAATAAATATTTGGTCAATAAATTATGACCAAAATCTTTTTTCCTCATTTTTATTGGTGTATTATAGTTGCACATGATGATGGGATTTGTTGTTACATTTTAACACATATGCATAACATAACAATATAATATGGTCAATATCCTTCCCCTTGCACTTTCCCCTTCCCTTGCCTCTTCCTATCCCCTGGTCCCTTTCTTCTACTGATCTCCCTTTGATGACTAAAAATCTTATTTTGGCACATAGGTAGGTATATGACACAATATACTAATAGTCTATCAAATGCAGAATTCTGTGCTAGATGCAAAGTATGAGTATACGTATAATATAGTTCTCATACTCTGGTAGGTAAGGAAAGAAAAATACATTTTCAATAAAATATGAACGGTGCATATACATGATGAGTACTACCATACTCAGCATGGAAAAGAGAGTGAAAAGTATCACTTAAGTGTGTCAGTTAGCCTTCATAGTAGAATGTTTTATACTTAAAAAATCTGAGCTAAAAAATAACAGGAACAGCATGGGCAAAGCACAAAAGCATAAAACAACCATATAACTGTTGGTTAAATTCAAATAACTTAAATTGGGAGAGCACATGGGTGTTGAGGCACCTTTGTGTTTTATGAAAACATGTCTTATGTCCTTAAATTTACTCTAAACTCTTTTTATAAAGACAGAAGGACAGTGAGAGAGAGAGAGACAGAGAGAATCAATTTTTTTTATTGAGTTTTTCACATGGCTTTTGTTACTCTGATACTTAGTTGTATACATGGGTGCTGGGGTTTGAACCCATGTACTTGTGCATGCTGGGCAAGCGCCGTAACCGCCAATTCACCACTTCAGCCCCTCACTCTAAAGTCTTAAGGCAAAGACTTGTCACATGCTTATTTTCTAAACATCTCAAAACAACAAACACTAACAAGCTTGTTATATATTAATGTGTTTTTGGTATAGTTCATTCTAGAAGGAACAATTAGTGAGCCTTAAGAATGGTTGTGTTTGATTTTGTTTTATCAAGTTTTAAAAGTGAGGCCATTTAAAACTTGGGAAAATTTAAAATAAAGTTGTTCTGTTTATACCATAAACTTACCATACAGCGTTCCCAGAAAAGATTCATCTAAAGCATTGATCAGAAGAGCCTTCACAACTCTTTCAAAGTGAGTATAGTGGTCACTAAAAGAATCTGAAATTAATTTAAAATAAATATTAGGATCTAGTAAACAAAACAATTCTCTGAACACAATGGGCTCCTTCTCAAGCACTAAGAAATTAATAGTATAAATAGCAGAAATAGCTTAATCATTCTACAGCTACCTTACTGACTTGTCTAGCTACTGAGCAAATCCTCACTTTCCAAATTTACTGGCTTCTAATTAAAAGTTTATAGATGTTATTTTGAATTTTCCCAAACTTATAAAGTTGTTCTAAGAATTTTAAAAGATATTTTGTGAAAAAACATAAAAATCATACCCTGGACACCTAAGTTTAATTATTAACTGGACACCTGGTAGGAGAATGCAAAAGAAAAAGTCTCCAAAGATAGATTATTTAACACACTTTAGTCTATGAAACATGTTGCATATAATATTGTTCCAGAAACTGCTACTCTACCCAGAACTGCAATGACTATAAAACTCCATTTCCATTTCCGCTGTCTCAGATATAGGATTTTTCACATAAATTTAGAAAAGTTCTATCTTCTCTTTTCCATGCCAAATATATAAACATGCTTTCTTACTAACCCAATCTCAAACATGAAATCACATGTTGTAACAGGTCAGGCAGTGATGCTATTCTTATTATTTGGGGGTTAAGGTTTACTATGGCTGTGGAAATGTTGTCTATTAAACATGACCCATTTCTTCATTCAAATGTTCATCATAGAGCATTTTCATTGCTCTGGGCTTCTATAAAGACTTTAAGGGCAGCTTTGGTATTTCTGGAAATATGGAAGGTGTTGACCTATCATTGAGAACTATAAGTGAATTCCTTCCAGTTCAAATGAAAAAAAGATGGAATTCAACATGGAAAAAACCTTTATACTTATATTTTAGTTGCTAAAAGGGCTGTGTAACTGTTTTTCAGGCTTTAGGGAAAATTTTAATATGCATTCTTTTTTTTTAAGAGAGGGGGAAGTAAGAGAGAAAGAGAGAGAGAGGGAGAGAGAGAAAGAATTTTATTTAGTTTTCATTTGACTTCTGTTACTCCAACACTCTGTTGTGTATGTGGTGCTAGGGTTTGAACTTTCGTACTTGTGCATGTCAGGCAAACACCATAACTGCTGAGCCACTGCTCCAGCCCCCCATAATATTTTCTTAAAGATCAGTAGAGTGTAATTTGAAATGTAATATTTCAAAAGGGTTCAACTAGATTTTCATCAGACCCTGAGTATAGCATAGAATTGATACATAATTTTATTTGCATTAAAATTTATCTATGAAGGCCTGCAATCCTAGCTATTTGAAGGTTGAGGTAGGCGGACTGCAAGATTGAGGCCAGCCTGATTAACTTAGCCAGACACTGTCTCAAAATCAAATAAAAAAATCATCTGAACTCTATATAGCACTTCCCAAACTATATCAAGGGAAATCAAATTCAAACCTTATGCACTTAAGCTTAACTATCAAACAGTGACAGAATTTTTTACCCCATTGAATTTATCAGTCTTGAATGTGATAATGCTCTGAACTGCCACTCTATTTCAAAGATCTTGTAGTTGTTTTTTCCTAACCCTAGGAATCCTTCTCCTATCAATGGGAGTCAGAATCTCCTTCAAAAAGGCCAGGAAGAAGGCTACTACTTCATTATGTTTAAGTGGATGCAGGATGATGAAAGGATGATGTTCCTGGCACCTTGAACTGAAAAATATCATAGATCAATTACAGGCCCAACAACATTCTAAGCAATTGCATGCATTTATTTCTCACAATAAGCCTATGAAGAACTATTATTCCTTGATCACTTTTAGCAAGGAAATTAAAATACAGAAAGAATGAAAAATTTCCCAAGATCACACAGCTGGCAAGGGTTGGAAGAAGGATTGGAATCTGCCTGACTCCAGAGTTCACATGGATATTGTTTTACATGGTAATTAGATTTGATATGTCAGAACACAGAAGTCAGACATGGTTAGAAAGTTGGAGAAAATGAAATTCAAATTTCTTTTCTTAAAATTCAGAAAAATGAATCCAGTGCCTCCTGCATATTAAGCCCACATTGTAACCACTGAGCCACAACCCCTTCCCACCATACTTTAAAAACTGGAAAAGAATAAGGATAAAACTAATAACATTTGTTTTTATGCATACTTTGATTTTTCTAAGGTAGTTAACCAATTTCTTTCTACCCCATTTGATAGTTAAATTATTCTGTTGATTTTCATACATAAGTTTTCATATATTAATTTTACATGCTAAGATTTTGTTTTAGCACCATGTACCCTCACTGCTGATCTGGTTATCATTCTCAAGCCAGTATTATTTTACTTATTGCAATTCTATGATAACTTTTTATATGGGATAAGGAAAATTCTTTCAATTTGCTGTTAAATTTATTTATTCTTGTATATTTGTTATTCCAAGTGAACTTCAGGACTGTTTTGCAAAGCTGAACCAAAAAATTAATTTCAGAAGAAATGACTTCTTGTACTATGTATAATACCTTTCAGAACCATGCTAGTCTCCCCATTTACTCATGTTTTCTTTTCTATTTCACAGTAAAGTTTGTTTTTATACTTATAAAGTCACACTTTTATGATTAGATTCAGGAGATTTATTTTGGTTGCCATAGTACATGGAATTTTCCCTGATCACATTGTCTAAATATTTATTGCTAGTATGTAAGAAAACTATTGAATTTTACACATTTATTATGAATCTGGTTATTTTTCTGAGATCTTTTATGAATTTCAAAGTAGTCAGATTTTCTTGGCTATTTGTGGGAGATGAGCTTTCTCTGACACTATAGAGCTGGAGATGATACAGGTAAGGGATGTCTCTGGTGTCTCTTCCAACCCTATTCTTGCTAGTGCTAGAGAAAGTTTATAATTATACTTAGGTAGAAGCATATGGATGGTTGATGTACTTTCTTCTGGAATGGAGGTATAAGCCTAGTAAAATGGGCAGAGGAAGAAAAAGAAATTCAGTTCTTTTACTAGTGTAACAAACAACCCTACCCCCTCTGAAGGGAAAAAGAATGTGAGAGAAAGTATATATCTCTATACACACACACAAATATGTATGTAAACACATGTAAACTTATTATGTTCAAGCAATATCTTTTTAATACAGACACTCCTTGACTTATGGTAGGGTTACATTCCAATAAACTCATTTTAAGTTAAAAATATGTTAAGTTGAAAATTCATTTAATAACCCAAATTTAGGCTGGGGGTATAACTGAGGCCCTGGGTTCAATCCCCAGAACCATGAAAACACCAAAACAAACAAACCAACCAACCAAGAATACACCACCTAACTTACCTATCTACCCTGGTCAGCATCTCCAGGGAGTTTTATACTGCATATCACTAGCCTGGAAAAAGATATTCAAAGGTTTCTACTGAATGCATATGACTTTTGTACCACTGTAAAGACAAAAATTCTTAGGTAAAACCATTTTAATTTGGGAACTATTTGTTGTTATATTTCATGTTTTCCTTTAGTGTCAGCACACTGTTCAAAGCTCTTTTTTAAAAAGTAGGAATGATTTTTACCTTTCTCATTTTAAAAAGAATACCTTTACTGACTCTATAACTATGATGTTGGCTCTTGGTTTAAACTACTGTCATGTAAAGAATATATTCTCTTCTAAATTTTAAATACTTGCTTTTTAAGAAAAAGCATGTATGGGCATGAATATTATTAAATAACTTTGTAGACTACAACAGCAATAAATTTTGATTTTTCACTCTTTCAATATATTAATGTAGCATGTTATTATGACTTCTAATATTAAACCATTTTCATGGTTCTAAAAAGAATTGTTAGTTTTTTTATTCTTATAATTAGGAAAATAATTTTTTCATATATTTATTTGCAAAGCTGTTTTCATCAACTCATCTGGAACATAAGTTGGAACATGAATAAACGGGTTTATTATGTTATTAAAGCAATTCCAGAATATTTTTTTTGAATTTGCATCTTATGTTTTCTTAATGACTTTTAGTATTTTCAAATCTTCCTTTACATATCTCACTAAAGTTATAAAATTTTCTTCCTTTAGGCTTTCATCTGTGCAGTATACTATTCCCCCAAGAGTTTGTAAAATCCTTTTATCTTCTTCATAACTTTTTCATGTCTACATTAGAACATCTCAGATTTACCCTATATATCACTGATGATTTTCTGTACTTTTTATTCAGCTTTCTACTGCTTCCAGTATAGGTTTTGACTTTACATTTTGAATTTTCTCTAGTCTTTTTTGTCTTAGCTAGTTCCCTTTAATGTAAAATTGGGATTTCCTTATGATTTTCTACTGCTTTTTATTAAATTCAAAGCAAAAATTTTCTTGTTTCCTTTAATGAAAAGTTTTTCATAGAATTTTTTTTTCAGAGTCTACCTTACCTTCTGCCACAACATGATTTCACCGGTACCTTTTACTTACTGTAGAACAAGGGAAGTTCTAAGATTTAGTATTCAACATAAATCACTGTGATATTGTTCTTAGGCCTACTCTTTACTGTGTTGATAGAATGACTCTCTTTAATTGCTAGATGGAGACTAAGTTGATATTCACTTAGTCTAATTTCCAATATTCTAGCAAGGCCTAGGGTAGACCAAAATGTGCTTTTCTCATCTCTACTAGGTTGTGTCAACCTAAACATATCAATACAGTAATAGAAAAATAATCTTTTGTATCTATAAATCAGAATTCTTCTTATTTTTCTTCCTGTATATATTTTCAGTGAACTATATAGATCTAATATGTAATGAAGAACTGTTAGTCTGCCCTATACTTTCTACAGTATCTTTTCTGAGAATTGCAGTCTCAGAGTAAATATAAAAAAATAATAGGGATGAGGAGGGAAAAAGACTATAATCATCTCCAATTTCAACAATGTAGCGCTATTTTGAGATAAACGCTTTCTCAGGGCCACAAGGAAGGTAGTGAGAAAATGACAAAAAAATCTTCCTCCATGTTGAACTTCTCACTTCAAAAGGAAAAACTGCAATGACCACTGATTATAATTCTTAATTGTATACTCAATGTGGAATTCGATGTTTCTTCCAAATTCTCATCATATGTTGAATATGAGTGGTTAGTTATGAAAGCTGGCAGAATTAAACTAGAGAGACTAGTTTAATTACAATTTAATTTAACCCTGGCCACAGGATTACTTTACCACGCAAGGTGCTCTTTGAATGAGAAAATAGATTTCAATTTTAGAAGAATATATAGTAACTACAAGAACATAATCCCTTGGCAAATTGAGTATCGCTTATATTAAACTTTATTATTGTCACATATGGCTTAAAACTGTTAAGTGTTAAAAACATTAAATCAGAAAGTACCACTCTAGTGGCTGGAGTGGTGGTGGCTCAGCGGTTGTAGTGCTTGCCCGGCATGCATGCTCGAGGTACCCAGTTCAAACACCAGCAGCACATACAAAGCTAAGTGTCAGAGCAATGAAAGCCACATGAAAAACTAAATAAAACTGATTCTCTCTCTCTTCCTCCCCATCTTTTTCTCTTAAAAAAAAAAAAAAAAGTACCACCCTAGGCAGGGCGTGGTTGTGCATGCCTGTAAACCCAGCAGCTCAGGAGGACAAGGCAGGAAGATTGCAAGTTCAAAGCCTTAGCCAGTTAGCAAGTTCTTAAGCTACTTAATCAGACTGTCTCAGAATAAAAAATAAAAAGGGTTGGGGATGTTGTTCAGTGGTTAGGCATACCTGGCTTTAATTCTTGGTAAGAAAGGAAGAAAGAAGGGAGGGAGGGAAGAAAGGAAGGGAAAGAATAACAGAAAGAAGAAATCACTCTAAATTATGTGGTGTTAAAAATCTGATTATGTGCAATATTTACCTGAATCTTGAACTATAAAACTTATCTTAATCACCCATCCAACTACCAATGAGTATCTGTGTCACAAGTCCCAAGGGTACTAGAAATATGAAGGCAAAGGAAGTTGATTAACCAATCGATTTTATTGTTTTTTTTTTCTGGACTTGAGGACACCCACTTGCCTTATTTTATTAGGCTTTATGATTTACAAACTGAAAACCTCTTTTTGACTACAATACTGACCAATGTATAAAATTATGTAACCACCACCACAATAGCTGTTTTTCTTCCCCAAACTCCTTCACAACTCATTGTAATCATTCAGTTTTATACATAGTGAGTCTGGCATATCTTAAGGATACATGCATAAAAATGTTCCATAAGATGATGAAAATTTGAGCCTTTTGTTCAGAAATCTTTCATGGCAATAAAAATTTGGGGATTTTTCTCACATATTGGGAGTAACAAGGAGACTGTCCCAAGCACAAGCAAAACAAAGATAGTTGAGGATGGAATCCTTGGAAACATCAATTTTACATGACAAATGGTAAAAAGAGAAAATATTACAAGGGAAACCAGGAGAAAGTGGTACTACAGAAGCTAGAAAAGGAGAGCTACCTGAAAGTGAGACTAGTTAATTGTGCAAAAAAGTATGGCAATATTAGGTTAATGTAAGAACTGAAGAGCATTTTGGTAAGTAGGAGGTTATCAACAACTTTAGCAAGAGCAATTTTACTAACTAGATGGATGCAGGAGCCTGAGTACAGTACTTTGTATTTTTACTAGGCAATAGATACAAAAAGGTAAGGTTTAGAGTAGTGGGTAGTGGAATATACTAACTCAAAGGAAGAAAAGGCATGAACACGGTTACAAGTTGAGGAAATTCAGCTTATAAGAATAAAACTACTGAAAACAAAGAGAACTGAGTGGATGATGGAGGTAGAAGGAGAAGTTATAATTAAGAACACACAATACATATTGCATGAAAAATCAGATATATTTTTCCCCAAGGTAGAGATATTTAGTATAAAAAGTAAGCCTAGAGATCCTTGATACTTATCTACTTATGTTCATAGAAAAACCTGCACACAAATATTTATAAGCAGCTTTATTCATAATTGTCAAAACATGGAAGCAACCAAATGTTTTTCAACATGTGAATAAATAAATTGTTGTTAAATCCACACAATGTAATATTATTCAGATATAAAAGAAAATGAGTTAACATGCCATGCTTAGACATGGAGGAAACTTAAAACGTACTGTTAAGTGAAAGAGACCAATATGGAAAGTTACATGCTATATGATTCAAACTATGTGAAATTTTAGCAAAGGCAAAACTATGGAAACAAAAAAACTTAGTGGTTTCTAGCAGTTCATGGAAAGAAGGAAGGGATCAATACAGGAGATTGTTAGGATAATGAAACTATTCTGTAAGATATTGTAATGGTGGATACTTGTCATTATACATTTGTCAACCCCCTAATAAAGGAACAATACAAAGACAGCCCTAATGTGAGCTATAAACTATACTCAGTACTAGCTCATCAACTGTTTCAAAGGTATCAGACTAATTCAAGAGGTTAACAACAGGGGAAATTGCATATGAGGGAGTATAGGTCAACTCTTTGTACTTTCCACTTAATGTTTCTGTAAATTCCAAACTACCATTAAAACAAAAAGCAAGTAGAGAAGGAAGTCATTAAAACAAAAAAACAGAAGTATAAGATAGAGAAGGAAGCTATAGTTCCCACATGTTGGACTTTTATTTCCATTAACGAGCAAGAGAGGATATGCTCAGGTATTCTCAGAAAATGTATCACCTTCTAAATATATAATCCAGAACAATGGAATACCTCAGAATGGGAGTATGTATCTTTTTAGCATTCTATTGAATAAAACGGGAAGTACATGTAAAGCACTCATACCACATACCAAACTATGATGGTTATTTCAAGGAAAAACACTGTGCGACTGTTTTGATTGGGGTGAAGCATAATTTGTCTTGAAACACCATTTTTACCTGAAAGAATGCTCAACAAAGTATGGTTATTCAGACTTGGGTATCTGTCAGACATTTTCTCAAAAAAACAATGAGCCTATCACTTCACGAACTCAATAGGGTTTGTTGTCAATGATAAAAATCAAGTTTTTAAGTAGAAATTAGAATTTTGAACAACTTGTCTGTGCTATTGTGAACTTGACAGCTTCACAATACTATACCACTATTCTGATGAGATTGGTGGTGATATTATAAATGTGAATTTTTAAAAATTGTATAATGAAATCTGCCCACATCTGAAGGATCTGCATTACCCAGTGACCCGGTATTTTCTAAATGATAAATATTGTACAAAATCATGCTTAGGTAAAAGATTCATTCAAACTATAAGACAGACCAATGGATTTTAAATATGTTTACTAAAGGTTCATTCATATAGTTTCAGATTCCATATTAAAACTTACTTCTAAGAAAGAATCACTTGTTAAATTTGGGTATAGTATCAAATGAAAATATCCACCATTATTTTGAAAATACTGTTAATATACTCCTTCCCTTTCTCTAGCTGTGTGAGAATATGTACAGTTATTTAAAAAAACCCACTAAAATGTTTATCCCTTTTCCAGCTACCTGTGTGAAGGAAAACATCATATACTTCAACCAAAACATTGTATTATTAACAGACTGAATTCAAATTAGACCTGAGAATCCAGCTGCCTTCTATTAAGCTAGATACAGAAAATATTTCCAGGTCTGTAAAACTGCCATTCTTCTCATTTTTTGAAGTTATTTCTCATGAAATGTTATTTGTATCACTGTAACGAATTTACTAATATTTAAAATGAATTAATGAATACATTTTTAAATTTTTCAATTTTGTATTTCTATAGTGGTAAATATTGAGTTAGCCCACTGGACATAAAGGCTGTGGGGGGTCAATATTTGTTTTCTTTTGGTACTGGGGGTTGAACAGAGGAGTGGTTTACCATTGAGCATCATCCTTAGTCCTTTTCATCTTTTATTTGAGAGGGAGAGAGGAAGAGAGAGGGAGAGAGAGGGAGAGAGAGGGAGGGAGAAGGAGGGGGAAGGAGGGGGAGGAAGGGAGAGGGAGGGAGAGAGAGAGATTATGAATCACTTTTATTTATTTTTTCATCTGGCCTTTGTTTCTCTGACAATTAGTTGTGTACGTGGTGCTGGGTTTCGAACCCGGGTCCTCATGCTTGCAAGGCAAACACTCCAACCACTAAGCCCCCACTCTAGGCTCTCATTTTTTTGAGACAGGGTCTTACTAACTTGCTGAGGGTCTAAGTTGCTCAGATTGGCTTTGAATTTGCAATCCTCCTACCTCGGCTGCCTCAGCTGTGGGGATTATAGATGTGCACTACCATACCTGGAAAAGGTCAATAATTTTTAAAAGTGAAGAATTCCTAAGACCACAGGAATATACTATTGGATTAAGAAATTTAAGGTATCTGAAAATGAAAGCATAGTTCCTAATTTGGTTTATAATATTATATGAAAAAGTTGATTTGATGCTTGATATAATGATTAGAACAAGTCATGAAACTATCTTTATATTTAACTTACAAAGAGAATTCTGTTTTACTAATTTCAGTTGTGAGGTAGTCAGTTTTTCTCCTCGTTGGTTTTTATTCTCTTCATCACCCTCCTCATCTTGTACTACAAAGTCATCGATAATATAATTATCTCCATCTTCATCATATTCGTAATCCTCCTCCTCCTCCTCTTCTTCCTCCTCCTCCTCCTCTTCATCACTGCTTGGGCAGGATTCCTTTTCAGAGTCCTAATTAAATTAAAATAAATGAGTCAGTAAATTGTGGCTTTGAAAAGGCTAATGGATATGAAATCAAAAGATTAACTCTGAGAGCAAAACAATGAGGCACAGAATTAAGTTCATATTTTAAGGTCAAATATAAATTTGTCTTGTTAAATGCTGAACTCTTAGGAAGATTATACCTTGCTTAAAGGATGTAAAATGTTTAAAATGGACATTAGGAACATAAGCAGTTAAGAACAGGAAAGACCATACCAAAAATATAGTCTTTCATTTTTTAAAAAGAGTGAGATTCTAAGGTTTATGATTAAACAAAATATTAGAAGAGTCCAATCAAATCATGATCAAGGATACTTGATTAAAAAATTGTAGACTTACTGAGAGACAGAACATATTCGGTACATTTTTATAAACTTTAGATCAAGTAAAAAATTAACACAATAACAAAATCAACAAAATAAAACACACCTCAAAATCTCTACCACTATTGCGTCTCTGGCGAGATCTTTGTTTTGAGAGTTCTTTCAGCTTCTGGAGTTGTTCTCGCTTTCGAGCAGCTAATGATTTCTCAGGGTTTTTTAGCTCCATTTCCACTGAAGAACATTCATCTTCAACAACTCTTCGTGGACGTTTAACACCTACTTTTCTAATTAGGATATCACTGTCATCACTCTCATCACTGTCATACATCACAGAGGAGATCCTTTTTCTTTTCCCTCG
Source organism: Aplodontia rufa (assembly GCA_004027875.1). Taxonomy (NCBI): domain Eukaryota; kingdom Metazoa; phylum Chordata; class Mammalia; order Rodentia; family Aplodontiidae; genus Aplodontia; species Aplodontia rufa. Next base: position 36,425 of record PVKS010004211.1, on the reverse strand, counting down.
CTTGATGTCTTCTTCTTCTAAATCTTCCTCTGTGATTTGTCCAGTATGTTTTTTGAGATCCTCCTCTGCTTGACTCAAGCACTTTTCCTGATCTGGTAAGTCAACACTCCTATCGTTGGGTTTGTTCCTTTTGTCTTCATATGCTGAACTGTTGCCAGTGTTAATGAGATGCTTACTGCTGTTCCCTTCACTTTCAATTCTGACTATGTTAAGCTCTCTTTGGTTCTCTGGGGTATTACTATCCAGCCCCTGGTTACTATCACGATCTTCATCATGATCAACACTGTCATCACTATCAAGCTCTTCATCACTATCATCAAGTTCCTCATCACTATCAGACTCTTCATCGCTATCAAATAACTGTGAGATACTACTTCTTTTAGTCCGCCGCCAATCAACTCGAGATTTTTGCTCGGGCACTTGAGTTTTAGAATTTTTTCTTGTTTCATGTCTTCTAACATGTACCATTTTCACTTAAGCTTCTACAAAATAAAGTTATTAGGAATATAACAATGATAACCAGATTACAGCAATGAAATAATATTTATTTGGCTTTATTAAATGGTCCACAAAGGCAAAATCACATGAAATATCTGAGTGAGGATGGCAGAACAGTCATTCAACAAATAACTTATTGAACATTAATGAAATAACTGTATTAACATCTTTTCTGAATTATGTTATATGTTGTGCAGAAAGGAATACATAGACAAATCATGGTCCTGTATCCTTCAGAAAGTATTATCCATGTGTACAACTACTACAAACATAAAATTAAGAAAAATTCAAGCTACTCAGTACCAAACAAGTAATAAAAATAACTATGATGGTCATGTAAAGATGCAGGAAGGTAAAAGGGCAAGTTGGCAAGTGCTTAACTGAAGATTATCTTGAACAGATGTGAACAGATAGAATTCTCAAGGATTGGTTATGTTTGAAAAGAAAGAATGAGAGAAAAAAGAATCTCAGGGAGGTAAAACTGGTAAGGGCAAAACTTCTGCATTAATAAAGAACATGTTATGTTTAGTAAATGAGTGTGAAAAGGGTATTAAAAACAGCTTTCGTCTATTCAGTCTGGGAAAAAGTTCAGAACAAATGAAATGAAATTATCAGAATTATGCATCCTGAAGGCAAAGAATTCTGAATAGAGTTATTTATAAAGGGTCAACTGACATGAAGAAATCTATAAAACAGCAATTGAAACAAAGAAGAGCAAAATTTTGAGAGAACCTATCCACTAAAACTGCAGCTTCTACATATCTTAGTTAAATGCAGTGGTCTTAAACCACTCAAAGTTAAACGTATAGTATAATCCAAAAACTTACTAAAAATCTAATAATGTAATCTAGTGGAAAAAACAAAAAAGTTTCATAGAGAAGCAGGTCATGATATTGGGGAAAAGAACCAAGAGCTATTAATATATGATTTAGAATGGGGTGAATTCCATTAAAATTATCATAAGTATATATTAAAGCATCAATGAGGATAGGTAAGATAACTAGCAAATTAGTAACCCATACTATGGTTGGGTTGCATTAGAAGTATGCTCACAATGTAATGAGACTGACCTCATAATAAATGTATAAGAACTTACATATTCAACCAAGCATTAGCCCTTCAAAGAAATTACCTAATGAGGCTAATGATTCCAATATTTCCATGATGGCACAAAAATCTACCTGGAACTTTTCTATAAAACACAGTTATCAAAAAACAAAACCACAAATTTAAAAATATGAAAGTAATCATACTTTTTAAAAGTTTAACCAAAGGGTGGCTTCAACATCCACTTTATTTACTTATCTCAGTTATAACGGATTGTTCCAGGAATGAAATCTTCATAAGAAAAAGATAACTACCTTGAAAGATTTTTTTTAATGTATGGCATGCTCTGATGGCTAATCCAAAAACAAAAGTAAAAAAAAAAAATTGAACAATGGCAGTATTACTACACCAAGTTAATAGCTTCTTAAGATGATAACTTGAGAGAGGGAGAGAATACCAACCATTTGTTTGTATAAATTCTGGTATATTTAAAAGGTAATGTGCCTGCTTACCAAGGTAACACCTCATATAAAATAAGAAAAACAGGGGTTGTAAGATTATACACCAGAAATTATAGTGTAGGCTGAAGTATAGCCTTGTAGGTAAGATATAATTAGCATTGTAATTGAAATATAACAAATCCTAGTTGACAGACCAGTTTGCTATTTGAAATTATATTTGGATAGAATCTTAAAGAAGGCTTTTATTAAAATCAACAAAGATGAAAATTTTGTGTGGCCAAAATTACTCTTTCTAAAAATTCCTATAAAAGCATTGTTTTGTGTATATCACACTGCTTTACAATGTCCACCTAGCTCCTCCTCTAGTTTTAAACAGATTGCTTTTTCTTTGGCTAAACACTAAACTAGGCATTTTGTATTTTGAAGTTAATTTGTAAAAATAAGGATTTTGAAGCAGAGATAGTTAAATTTGCATGAGCCAATTATGCTACATGTAATAAGACATTCTAGTAAATATGTTTGAATTAGAAGAAATAGTGAAAAAACATTTATGATAACAAATGATAAATATGGTTTTCAATAGATACACTAAATCAAATATGAACAGTAAGAAATATTAAAGTGAAAGATGATTTTATTAGTACCCAAAAGCAGATTCATGTACACTGGATGACTATCTTACAGTACCATAACATGCTCAAAAGACAGTTACTTATCACATGATAGGTGATTCCTCTGACAACAGTAGAAAAGATGAACATCACTTTATTATAAACGACTATGACTGTACAGCATTGAGGTATAAAATAACACCCCTGTATTTACAAATTTTCAGTGTATTTTTCATATTTATTTTTAAATCCTGACAATGATCCTACAAATAAGACACTCTTTTCATTTATAAATATCAAAGCCAAGTACATAGAGTTTTAAATGACTTACCGAAGATCACACAGCTTGTTAGTGACAGAGCAGAGATTAGAAACCAGGTCTCCTGATTCCCGGTCCAGTGCTACACAATGACTGCTGCCAATATCATATTTGTACAAGTAGTAAAAATTTAGCCTTTAACATATTATTTTTATCTCTCATTCATGCTAAATTTTAGTTTCAGAAAATAACCGATAGAATTTATAAACATGCTTTTTAATTATCTAACTGAATTTTAGTGCACATGAGTTAGATCAGACACTTCTGGAAATTATTTGTCCACTAGGCAAGAAAAGAATGTGCAAAAGAGATGAAAATTTGCAAACTTCCCTCTACTACCTTATTGATGACACTGGCCACAAAATTTAAGGGCGTCCCCAGTGAGCCTAAGAGTAAAAAAAATTCAAAGAAAGCCAGTCTCTGATGAAAAAATATTTATTTTAGAAAACTACAGAATTTGAACACTTGAGGAGGTATATTTAAATAAATTATTTTAGTTGGCCAACTGCCAAATTGCCAGCATTTCTATAATATTTAAAAATTGACACTTATATTAGTAAGGTAAAAATTGTTATTGAAAAGGATAATTAGAACATGGTTGGCTCCTCTTTTCAAATTGTGGATACCTTTACTATACTATATTAGCTGGGAGGGAAGAATGATGACAGAAGAAAAGGTAAATGAACCTCAGAAGAGAAATGAGAGTAAAGCCAGGACGATGGGTAACACATCTTGGTCTTTAGAATTCAGTCAAAGAAGAATCCATGCAAATGGTCGTAATTTCTGTATATGCTGAGTATATACTCAATTTCTCGAAATGAGATTTTTTGTTTTTATCAAGCTTCTATAATGATACCTTACCTTTAGGCAAAGAGAAAAAGAGACTCCAAACAGAAAGCATTAAGTAAGTGAATGAAGAAGATAAATACTATCACATTTTTGTGCTTCAGTTATCACATAAGATGTATACACATAGCTATGCTGTCTGCCAGAGAATATAAATTAAAGGCAATTATCCATGTCGCTTGTGTTTGTTTTCTTTCATAGTAACTCTACACCTAAAAGGTGGTACTGTAATGATACCACTTCTAATTAGAAGAAATATTTTTTCTTCTAGAGTATGAGAAAGGACAATGTGGGTGGTAGTTTTAGATTTTAGGTGTAGTGAAACCCCAGGCCATTATTTTAAATTCCACAAGAAGGAATTCATTCTTATTTGTAAAACATCACTTTTCCATGATGTTTTCTTTTCTATGGCAGTTTGGAGAGGAAACATTAATAAACCAAAGAAACAGTTGAGTATCTACCAAAAATGTCAGTGACATGCTCTGAGAAGTGGCATTACTAGACGAAATAATAAATACACTCTCTGCTCCCAAGGAGCTCACAATCTGATGAAATTACTAGGGACACCAAACACAAGTCAACATTATACAAGATTTGATGCTACAGTGTTGATTCTGATTAAGTTCTTATCACACCGCTGTGAATAAATTTCATAGTCCTTCCATTGGCTGGAAAAGAGGACTGAACAACACAACAGAAACAAGAAATGGGAAATAAGAAACACATAAAACGAGGAAAGCCAATTTCCTCCACTTAGAATTACGGTCCAGTACGACACAATTTCGCAGAGTGGATCCTGCCAGTTAGGCATCCAGGAAAACTATATCATTCATTAAAATCTGCAACACTGTCGGTGGCTCGCTAAATCCAGCAGGGATGAATGCAGACGGAGGAAAAGATCCTCCCGGGAGTTAACACCAGTGTCACGTTCACGATTACAAACCTGGCTCTTGGCGGGACGCAGGCACCCAGTGCAGCCCGCCCTCTCACTGGCGCATTACTCGGCCTCCAGGAGGGAGGGGCAGTGTAGCTAAGAAACCGGACCCTCAGAGATTCGCTGTGACGCGCCGGGCAACAGAAACTCCCAGACCGTGGAAGGGCTCAGCACCCAGAAAACAAACAAGGGTCTGGATAAGCCAGCACCCGAATTACAGACCGAGCACTTCCCCTTGGCGAAATAAGTGGCACAGCACCCACTGCAGCTCAGCAGAGCAAGAGGGGAGGTGGAGTCAAGGGCTGCGGGGCGCCGTCCGGTCCACTCGGCAGCGCCCGCGGGAATTTTACTCTTGCCCCGCCAGGAGGCGCGGTTAACCCCGCCCTTCTAATAAGCCAGTAGCTGCAGAAACGAGAGCGAATCCCGGCCGGGAGTTGGCCCCGCGCCGCCCGCGCCGCCCTCGCGCTCTCACCTTTCAAAGCGCCTCCGCCTCCGCCTCCGCCTCCGCCTCCGCCTCCGCCTCTGCCTCGAGCAGCCGCGACGCCGGCGGCGCCCCACCCGCTTCCGGGGACCAGGGGAAGTCCCGCCTCTGGGCGGAGCGTGAGGCGGAGCCGGGCGACGGGAGGGGTTGCCTTCCGGGAGCGAGTGCGTGGGAGGAGCGGCCGCCGCGCGGCACTCAGGGAGCTGTGCGCGTCCTGTTTGCTGCTCAGGTGGGCGAAGGGCCCGGCGGGCTTAGAGGGGCCGGGAGGACCGCACAAGCCAGCAAAGTCGAGCGTTGGGCAGTCGGGCTGTGCGGCGGGAGGGCCCTGCCGCTGTGGAAAGAGTCAAGCCGTTCCCCCGGGGAAGGTGGCCAGTCCCGGTTCCTTGCTGTTCGGTTCTCTGCCATAACTTTGGGGTGTGGCAGGGATTAGTGCAGGACCTTTACGGGGACCTGGGTGTGAGAGTTGTGGTCTCGTTGGAGTTAAGAGTTTTTGTACTCTGCTGCTGGGGTGATAGCATACATGTGTAATCCAGATTATCCGCGGTGACTTGGGGCCTCCTCTACTGCCCATCTAAGTTAAAGGCCTGCTTCCTCAAACAACTTCTTTGACCTTCCTCTGCCATCTTTTTGCCAACTAAGCCCAACCCGGAAGGGCGCCAGGGCTACAAGTTGCTGTGAAGGTTAAAAGGTCGAGAGCGTCAGACTTTCTTAAGTGAGCCAAAAGAAGGAAGGATTTTTGTGGAGTGCTACAGTGTGAGTGTGGAGTGAGTTCTAAAGTCACCATGTCAGGGAAACGGAAGCGTGTTGTGTTGACTATTAAAGATAAGCTTGATATAATAAAGAAACTTGAAGATGGAGGTTCTTCCAAACAACTGGCAGTGATTTATGGAATTGGTGAAACAACAGTTCGGGATATAAGGAAAAATAAGGAAAAGATTATAACTTATGCAAGCAGTTCTGATTCCACAAGTCTTCTGGCCAAGAGGAAATCTATGAAGCCATCCATGTATGAAGAACTGGACAGAGCAATGCTGGAATGGTTCAACCAGCAAAGGGCTAAAGGGAATCCCATATCTGGACCAATTTGTGCAAAAAGGGCTGAATTTTTCTTTTATGCTTTGGGAATGGATGGTGATTTTAACCCCTCTGCTGGTTGGTTAACTCGTTTTAAGCAGCGGCATAGCATTAGAGAGATAAACATTAGAAATGAAAGATTAAATGGAGATGAGACTGCTGTGGAAGATTTTTGTAACAACTTTCGAGCTTTTATTGAGCAAGAGAATTTGCAGCCTGAACAAATCTACAATGCTGATGAAACTGGACTCTTTTGGAAGTGTTTACCTTCCAGGACTTCAGTAATCAAAGGTAAATGTACTGTACCTTTACACAAGTCAGTTGAAGAAAGAGTCACTATCATGTGTTGTGCCAATGCAACAGGTTTACACAAACTTAAACTTTGTGTTGTGGGCAAAGCAAAGAAACCTCGTTCTTTCAAGTCAACTGACACCTTAAACCTGCCAGTCTCTTATTTCAGCCAAAAAGGTGCATGGATGGATCTTTCCATTTTCCGACAATGGTTTGATAAGATTTTTGTGCCACAGGTTCGAGAGTACTTAAGATCTAAAGGCTTGCAAGAAAAGGCTGTACTGTTGTTGGATAACTCACCAACACATCCAAATGAAAATGTCTTAAGATCAGATGATGGCCAAATATTTGCTAAATATCTACCACCTAATGTGGCTTCATTGATTCAGCCCTTGGATCAGGGAGTCATAGCAACAATGAAGAGGAATTATCGTGCTGGTCTTCTCCAGAACAACTTGGAAGAAGGAAATGACCTGAAATCTTTCTGGAAAAAGCTAACTCTGCTGGATGCACTTTATGAAATATCAGTGGCATGGAGCTTAGTAAAACCAGTAACCATTAGCAGAGCCTGGAAACAGATTCTTCCTAATATAGATGAGAAAGAAGGCTTGGGTTTTGATGAAGAAGATATTTCTGTGGATACTGTAGCCACCATTTTACAACATACCAAAGGATTGGAAAATGTGACTACTGAAAATGTTGAAAAATGGCTTGAAGTAGACAGTACTGAACCAGGCTATGAAGTATTAACTGACAGCGAAATCATCAGAAGAGCACAAGGCCAGACAGATGAATCTAGTGAAAACGAGGAGGAAGAAATAGAACTAATTCCAGAGAAGCATATAAATCATGCAGTTGCTCTCCAATGGACTGAAAATTTATTGGATTATCTAGAACAACAAGGTGATATGATTCTACCTGATAGATTGGTAATACGTAAACTTCGAGCCACCATCAGAAATAAACAGAAGTCGACAAACTCAAGCCAATAATGGCATTACATTTTTATCATTGTTCTGGTAATTGTGTTTGGGATCATACACTTTTTACAACATGTCAGTTTTCTTTGTGTTCTGAATTCTCAGAGACTGTCCTGTGAAATACAGATATAAAAACATCTGTCCAGGTGTGGCACACACCTATAGTCCCAGGAACTTGAGAGGCTGAGGCAGGAGTATTATAGGTTTGAGGCCAGCCTCAGCAATTTATTGAGTCCTTGTTTCAAAATAAAAAGGACTGAGGACATAGTTAAGTGGTATAGTGCTCCTGGATTCAGTCTCAGTACTGCAAAAAAAAAAAAAAAAAAAAAAAGTGATTTGAGGATTGTTTTTGTTACATGGGTCTCTTGTCCCTTTGTACAGATAACCAGAAGCTGATCATAGAAGCTGATCATATAAAATTATGTGTATACATGTATTGTTTTTGTAAGTCTGCAATTACCCTTTCTGTAACAGTAATGTTTCCTATAATTTTTAATAATAGTTGGAGATGATAATGAATACATTGAGCACTTTTCTAAAATCTTTTGCTTGAATTTTCAGGGATGCCACAGCAATCTTTTTTGTGCTAAACATCTTAAATGGTTGTTTTGTGTTTCTGTATAGTCAACGGATGAAAAAGATCTATATTGTAAGATTTCAGGATGATCTATATTTAAAATGAAGTTCAATAAGGATGGGGAAATAATGATCTATGAATTATAAAAATAGATCATGCGTCTGTTATATTTGAGTGGCAAGATGGGAGATTATTCTGGAAATCAAATACTTATGGGATACTTGCTAAGTTAATGAGAAACGTTCCAAAGCTGATATAAAAGGTATTTTGATCAATTCATTCATAGAATTTTGGTAACTATTGGTTATTTATACAAAGAGAATGAATAGGTTTCTTTTAATTTAGTCATTTTATTATTGGGAAATTATAGGCTTATTTATTCATCCAATTATAGAACAGGTTTTTTAATCTTACATGTAAAGATATGAGCTCCCATCTTATATGACATCTTGGGAATTTTAAAGTTAATAAGTTTGTTTTTACTGAATACTCTGAAAATTATCCATAATTTGAAAAATTTTATCATTTGGTTCTTTTATTAGATATGAAAAGAATAAAGTTTTTACTATTTTAAATAAGTCATGTTTGTATCCTATTTTATGAAGAAAACAGAAATAACTATGGAAAGTGCCAAACCCTAAGGAATTTCATTGTTTATCGTTTTGACATTTATGAAAAGGGATTATATCTGCTAAAATGTAAGTCAATTTTGAAAATTTTTCCTAATGAACTATTTAAGACTTGAAATAATGTGCATATATTAAAATTAATATAATTTATAATTTAAAAGCAAATTGTTTGCATATTATATTATATGTGGACCCAAACTTTAGAAATAATAACAAATTAAAATTGTTCTCATTTTTGAAAGGTTTAACTTTTTCATTGAAATATTTAATCTTTTATACCTTTCTTAGAAGTCTAAAATGTTACAGAAAATTTTAGCTTTCCATAATTTCTGTTATCTATATTCAAATAAATTCCTAGATTTTACAAAAATCTTATTTATGATGAAAGTTTAAAAATTGTGTTTACTGCATGAATTCCATCAGTGCTTAGTGGGGTAAATACATCAGAAGTTAATCTGCATATTGAATCAGATGAACAGTTCTGCTGTTAACTTGTGTATAAAGTAATTTTTCTAAAATGAAAATATATACCATAAAACTTGGAATTTTTGTTTGGATTTGCTGTTTTTAAAATTAATCATTTTGGTAAAAGCAGCTGTATCATTGCCACCTAGTGGTAAAATTAACATGGGTAAGCTGCATGGTTTTAACCGTCAATATCTTATAGAAGGTTCATTGTGACTGTGTGTGTGAATCATGTAACTATCCTGCTTGAGAGTGACCTTTCTTTGGTTTATTGCTGCTTGCTCTTCTCTGAAATATGCAAACACTGGTAGGCTAGCAGTTTTGTTTTTGATTCTTCTGTCCTTCATTATGAAAAGCTGTCAGTTCTTAAATGCTGCTTTGTGATGTAAGCAGTGTACTTTATATCACTTAATCCTCTAATTATGACTTAGATGGAAATATTTATGCTTATCATAATCTTAATTGCTGAAGATCACTTGGCTACAGGTAAGAATTTAAGCTCAGGTATTTAACTCCAAAATCTATGCTTACATTATCCAAACTAGGCTAACCTCTTACCTGTTTCCAATATAACATTTATTTTTGCTATTCCCCTTTACCACTTGCCACAAGTGCCTGAATTTATTTATCTGCTTCCAAATGTATTTGTGATAGCCATTGTCCTTTCCGTTAACCTTTTATGAGAGTAGTCTTCTACCTTCTCTATAATATTTCTATAATCTTTTTAAAAAATCAGCAACTTAATAGCATTTGAAACGTGTTTCATCTTTTCTGATTTCCAGTTAGCAATGTTCAGTGAGAATCCTTCAGTGGGATTCAGTGAGAATCTCACTTCAATTTGAAGCCCAGTTTTGGGAAAATAATGGATTCAGGTAAAAGATTTCTCCTAAATTCCTAAAGTAGTCTTAAAAAAAAAAATTGAAGAGTTGGCATTGGACAGTACCAAAATGGAAATCTTGCTAGCGTAAAGAAACTGGAAACCTTACTGTCAAAAGCACATGAGCATGGATACCCTCAAATCCAAACAGACCAAGGAGAAAAGCCCCAAAAGAGGACAATATGGGGAAAAGAAGAGGTAGTTAACTTGAAGAGGGAATGGTTAGAGGAGAATGAAAAACTAAGCAGTTGTTACCTGAGGTGTACTTTGTAATGTGTGCATTTCAGCATCCTAATCACAAGTATACCAGTCTGTCCTGCTTGGTCTTAGATGGGCCCTTTAATTTCTGCTGTTACCCTTTCTCACCTATGGAATGTTAAGTCAGTAGCAAGTTAAATGTGCTTTATCATTATTTGTTTCAGTACTACATCTGCCTCAAAAGGTGTAAGTCTTTAATTTTCTCTTTTCTGGTAATGCTTTACCCAAGGTTGTGATTGGCTTCCATTTCTCCATTAAAAGATTAGGCATAGGTTCCTTTTCTCTCACCAGTCTTACCAGGTTTTTTCTAAATAGAATTGACTCTCAGCTAATTGTATAGTACAATGTTTCTTTATTACTAGTAGCCAGAAATGGGATGAGTAGATTTCCTTCCAGGGTTAATGTGAGAAATTAGAAAGCTATTTTCTCAGAGAGATGTGAACTTTGGTTGAGAGTGGGAAGTGATTGTAAGTATAGTGAATTCCTCATCTTAAATCCAGTGAATCAAATATTCACTGTATTTTACTATATGCCTAAGACTGCTGGGTGTAGTGATTTTAGGAAAATATAAAAGGAGAAGTGAGGTTCTTGTCTAAGCATCTTGTAATCAAGACCCAAAAAGCAACATGTATTTGGAAAAAGAAAACATTTGGCCATGTAATCTCAAATAAAACAGCCAACATAAAGTGAGGTGAACTATGTAAGGAAACCAAGATGTATTTTTGTCTATTCTTTCACTGGCTTCTATTTTGTGTATTCTCTGAACTTTAAGCTTTGTGTTCTTGGTTTTTCTGCTACTTTGTGACTTCATCCATTTCTGTCACCTGTATGTTATCCAGTTACTTCTTCAACAGTTCAGATGTATATCTTCAATTGAGAATCAAGATTTAAGTGTGGAAATCAAAATGTTGCTTTGTTTCCTGTTATAGTTTGGATATGAGATGTTCCCCCAAAACTCCTGTGTTAATGTAGGCATATTCAGAGGTGAACTGATTTGTTTATGACAGTCTTAGCCTAATTGGACCATCCTGGTTTGAATGTACTAATTGGGTGGTAACCATAAGCAGGTAGGATGTGAGAGGAAAAGATAGGCTACTAGGGGCATGCCCTGAAGGATTCATCTTCCCTGAATCCCATTTCCCCAATGCCCTGCTTCCAGCTGCCATGAGGTGATCAGCTTTCCTCTGTTACATCCTTTTTTCGTGATGCTCTGCAATACTTGGACCCATAGCAATGGAGTCAGCCGACTACAGATTGAGACCTCTGAAACTGTGAGCCAAAATAAACTACTGTATGTTATTCTTCTTGAGTATTTTTGGTCACAGGGATGAAAACTAACACACATCCTGTCCGTTGCAATCTTGCCATTAGCATCCTCTTAATATCAGAGCCATTTAGATGAGCTAAGGAGTTCAAATCATTTAACTGAATGCCAAAATGAAGCTAAGCTGTTTTGGGTTGAAGTATCAAAATAGATCATTATTTTCTTACCTACATCTTCGCTTAGCCTTTCCTGATGAATACAGTTGTCTTTGTCTCTGGCCATTCCCTCTTATAGGCAGTCACAGTGGTTTCTTTCTTTTTGGTATTATTGTTGCTACTTGAGTACCAATATTTAGTTGGTTATGTTTCAACCCTTAACCTTCTTAGAAAGTTGGCCTTCAAACTCTCAAGACCAATTATTCTCCTTAGAAATGTACTTTTAACCTATTCCCTATTTAAGGCAGTGAAACTTTACTCAGTAACTAGTCTCATACAGTCCTGTACAATTGGAAGTTAGGGGTAGAAGAATGTCCAAAGGTTAGCATTTGGTTTCCCAGTGGCACTTAATATGAAAGTGTCTGTAGGGCGTCAAATTCTGCAATGATTTCTGTGGTTCTTTTAATACTGGACTGTGAGAATCTAGAGATAGAAGACCATGGAATCAATGCTTTGCAGATATGTGTATGTTGAATAAATATGTACTTAACAAACAGTAATTTATATTAGGTGTAAGGCATGTTTTAGGTTATATATATGGAATACATGGCTAAGACCAGTTTATTCAAGAGATTTATAGAGGGGCGAGGAGACAGATATGTAAAAATGAAAAATGAATGAAATGTTACATTCTGAGGGACTGCAAATGCAAGGGTAATTCTGATAGGTGACTTTGCAAATATAATTCTGTTATAAGGGTAAAGATGGTAACAGTTGAGTTGGCCTTGAAAAATAATATTTTCATGATAATTTGTGATTCTCAGGTTATTTTTCATGAATATTAGCTCATTGTCCAAAAAGTCAAATAAGAAATTATACTAGGAAAAGTAAAAACCTTAAATTAATTTTAACTGAGAAGTCTTCCCAAGGCTTTGCTTTCAGTCTTACTTCTTTCCTACTATTTGCAGTCTAGAGAAATTGTGTTTCTTTTTTGGTTTTGAATTTTTTTTTTTTTTTGGTTGCGTTGGGAATTGAACCCAGTCTAGTCAAGTGTTATACCATCCCTGGGTTGTAGAGGAATTATTTTTGAAACTTACAAAAGCTCCCAAGTTCTAGATTCTCTAAACCTTTTTATTTTTGTTTGTAGCTTACTAATTATTTTCTGAGCTTATTTCTTTCTTTGTAATATTTGCTCAACACAGTAAGACACAACTAATGTTACTTTTCTGACTCTTTTTTTTTTATTCATTCAACATAGTCTTACATATATGAGGGAATCGTTGCCACACATTCATGAACACATGCATAATGACAGAGCAAGCCAAGGTTGATGCCAGTTCATTATCTCTCCTCTTTG
>PVKS010004211.1:0-23201 GCA_004027875.1 Aplodontia rufa | reverse complement strand
TTAGCATAGCCAACTTTCAGTCTGTTTCTGATTATATTCTAGCTTCCACATATGAGAGAAAACATTCGACCCTTGAATCTCTGAGTTTCTGACTCTTTTAACCACTTCCTATACAGCAGAGCTTCTTAAATCAGCATTATTGATTTGAGTTACTCTAGCAGATGACATGGAGAAATCATTTTTCTGTAAATTAATTTTTAAAGGTACCTTTGTACCCTCTACTTAGCAGAATCTTCTTTTTTTTCCTTAATGAGGAAAATTGTATCTGATACATTAAACAAAAACACAGCTAAATATTTACCCTTTTTAATTCAAGTCGTTTATTAGGTATAACCATGTAAATTGCCATTCACTTATCTAAAATATCTATTTACAAATATTTAACTGCCCTATAATGAAAATTTTAAAAGTATCATTCCCCAGTTTCTTCTTGGAAATTAAATCCTTAGATTTGTGTGTGTGTGTGTGTGTGTGTGTGTGTGTGTGTGTTAGAAAAATGACTTATACTTACAGGTTATTGTAGTATTTCAGTGATTAATGATATGACAGACAGAAATGCTCCCCAAGATTGATGCATTTTAGCATATGAACTGGTTCTTAGTTAGAATTATTTTAAGGTTATTTAGAAATTTTCTTTTTGAGAGGGACAGAGAGAGAGAGAAAGAGAATCAATTTTATTTAGTTTTCATTTGCCTTTTGTTGCTCCAATATCTCATTGTGTACATGATGCTGGGGTTCGAACCCACAGACTCTCACACATGCAAGGCAAGCGCTGTAACTTCTGAGCCATTGCTGCAGTCCTAGAAATGTTTACAGTATGAGGATTTGTTCACTTGCTTCTATAAACACATTGTAGAAATAATCTGTTGACAAATTCTGATATTTATACATAATACTCATATTATCTAGAGGTGATTTGCTATCTTAAATAATGAAAACCTCCCATGCTGGGGATGTAACTCAGAGGTAGAACTTTTGCTTAGCATGTGAGATACCCTGGTTTGGTTCCCAGAACTTCAAAACAATAGCTGTAACAACAAAAAAGGAACTCAAAAACAAATAAAAGTAGAAAGCTAGAGAATAAAATGTTCAAAAATGATCATACTCAGAGTATCAAACTGTCTTAATATAGGAGTGTTATCTTACATGAGTTTTCATAAATTCCTTAGAGAGGTTTTATGTATAAAATTAATTTTCTTCCAACTGAGTGATATTTACCTGTTTCTTTAATTTTAATAAAATCTGCATAATCTTTATTATATTTGTTAGTTTATTTGAACTATCTCAGGTCCATAAGATGATTATCTCAAATCAAAATAAGGTGATTATTGCTAACACTTTGAGTGTTACCTTACATTGTTTTTAAGAGAGAGGTAGAGAGAGAGAGAGATGGAGAATCAGTTTTATTTATTTTTTCATCTCATCTTTGTTTCTCTTAACACTTGTGTATGTGGTGCTGGGGTTTGAACCCAGGTCCTCGAGCAGGCCAGGCAAGCGTTCCAGCTGCTGAGCCACCACTCCAGTCCCCCTTACATACATTTGTAATGTATGTGGATAGTTTTCTATAATAAATTTCCTAATAAAAGTTGTTACCTGTAGGTGGGCATGGTAGTACATGCCTATAATCTCACCAATTCAGTAGGCTGAGGCAGGAGTATTGCAAGTTCAAAGTCATTCTCAGCAATTTAACAAGACTATAAGCAACTTAGACCTTATCTCAAAATAAGAATTAAAAAGGGCTAGGGGGATGTGACTCAGTGGTTAAGCACCCCTGAGTTCAATCCCTGGTACTGGAAAAAAAAATTGTTACCTGTAAAAACCTTTTTAACCTCAAGTTCACAAAGCATTATTCAGATTTACGATATCAAACAATTTCAGTAGTGTAGGAATTTTTTGCCCTTTTTAGGAAACAGACTTAAATAAATATCTGAAATTATGAGAGAGTCAAAGTATTAAATCAGTATTTTATGACAACTGTTATAGAAATAGTCACCACACTTCTGTTTTATCTGATCAATAAGCTGTAATGGTTTGTTGTTTGACTCAAATTTGTGCATCAGTGACAATAGGTCTGCATTTGTTTGATTTTTAATTAGTTAATAGGTTTATAGCTTCTTGTTCCTGTTAAAGTGTTTAGGCAAGGTGAATTAAAGAATTTGTAGAGGAGGGTTATTATTATCTTTTTTGCTCTATGGAATTCAAGTGGAAGAATAACAATGACTACCACACATGTCATCTATTGGTTATAGATAAAACCCAGAAATCAATAAAAATGACATATTGATATAATAATACCTCATTCTTATTTTATTTTGCAGTTCCCTGATGATGTTTGGTGTTGAGTATCTTTTCTTATACTTATTTGCCATCTATAAATCTATTTTGGTGTGAGATGTATGTTCAGATCTTTCATCTGCTTTTTTTTTTTTTGGTAATGCCAGGGATCCCACTCATTGCCTCAGACATGCTAGGCAAGTACCCTACCACTGAGTTATAACCCCAGTCTTTTTACCCACTTTTAAATTGGGTTGTTTTCTTATTATTGGATTTAAGATTTCTTCATTTATTTTGGATAATACTCTTTATCAAATATGTGTTTTGTGAATATTTTCTCCAAATCTGACTTGCTATGTTATTTTCATAACTCTCTTTAGCAGAAAATTTAAAAAATTTTAATTTTAATGCAATTTAACTTACTAATATTTTCTTTTATGGCTGGTAGTTTTGGTGTTTTTACCTAAAAAATCATCACCAAATCCAATGCTATCTAGATTTTCTAATATGTTACCTTCTGGAAATTTTACATTTTATAGTTAGGACTATAAACCATTTTGAGTTAATTTTTATGGCACATCTGAAGTCTCTGTCTAGATTTATCTATTTTTGCATGTGGACATTCAGTTCCAGCATTTGTTGAAAAGACTTATCTTTCTCCATTCAGTTGCTTTTGTTCCTCTCTCAAAGATCAGTTGAGTATGTAGGTCTATTTCCATGGTCTTTATTTTTGTCATTGATCTATTTGTCTATTCTTTTGTCAATAACCCTATTTTGATTACTGTAACTTTATAATAAATCTGAAAGTCAAATGTCAGTTCCCTGACTTCATTTTTCTATTTCAATATTGTGCTTACTCTTCTATGTCTTTTGCCTTTTCATATAAACTTTAGAGTCCATTTGTCAATATTCGTAAAATAACTTGCTGGGTGTTAGTCTGCTTTTCATTGCTCTGCCAAAGGCATTCCCGCAGTAACCTACTTCCTTCATCCACACCCTACCTACCATGGTATTCTGTATCACCTCAGAGCAATGGTGTTAGTCATCATGGTCTAAGCCTCTGAAACCTGGGCTCAGAATAAACTTTTCCTCATTTAAGTTGTTGTTCTAGGGTATTTTGGTCACACTGATTAAAAGCTGACTGATATAATGGTTTGGTTGGTTTCTTTCTCCTTTTTGGTGAATTTTGGGATTGAACCCAGGGCCTTGAGCATGCTAGGCAAACACTCTACCACTGAGCTATGTCCCATGCCCTTTTAAAAATTTTATTACAAGACAGGCTGGTATCAGACTTATAATCCTCCTGCCTTCTGAGTAGCTGGAATACAGATATGTGCCACTATACCTGGTTTTTGTTGGAATTTTGATTGGGATTTTCTTGATGCTCTAGATTAAGTTGGGAAGAGCTGACATCTTAAATACATTGAGTTTTTCTATCCATGAACATGGACTATTTCTCCTTTTTTTAGACCTTTGTTTTCTTTCCTTAGAAGTTTATAGTTTTTCTCATATAATTTTTTGTATATATTTTGTTAGGTGTATCTTTTTTATCCATATTTTTTGGTGCGTTATAGTTGTACATACTGATGGGACCTGTTGTTACATATTTGTAAATGCACATAATATAACACTATAATTTGACTAATATCACTCCCCAGCACTCCCCCCCTCATTTCCCACCCCTTGATCCTTTTTCTTAACTGATCTCCCTTTGACTTTCATAAGATCTACTCACTTCTTTTCCTTTCCTTCTCTGGCTTCTGCGTAAGAGTGAAAATCTTGGACACTTAACCTTCTGAATTTGACTTATTTTTGCTTAGCATAATGGCCTCTAGTTAGATCTGTTTCCTATAATTGACATTCATTTTTCTGTATGGCTGAATAAAATTCCATTGTGTATATATACCATGTATTCTTTATCCACCGATCAATTGATGGACAGCTAGGCTGGTTCCGTAGTCCCATAGTTTTTCAGGTGTTGTGAATTATGCTGCTATAAGCATGAATAAGCATAAATCACTGTAGTATGACAACTTTAATTCTTCAGGATAAATACCAAGGAGTGGTATAGCTGGGTCATATGGTGGTTCTTTGCTTAACTTTTTCAGGAAAATCCGTACATCATGCTTTCCATAGTGGTGGTATACTGTATAGTCGAAACAACCATTTCAAAGTGTTTCCTTTTCTCTACATCATCTCCAGCATTTATCATTTGCATTCTTAATGATTGCCATTCTGACTGGTATGAAATTAAATCTAAAGTGTAGTTTTGATTTGCATTTCCTCAGTTGCTAATGGTGTTGAACATTTTTTTAAATATATTTGTTGGCTATTTGTTTTTCTTTTGATAAGTGTTTAATTCCTTTGCCCATTAATTATTTGATTTTTTTTGTGTAAAGTTTTTTGAGTTCTTCATATATTCAGAAGAGTAGCTAGCAAAGACTTTTTTCCCATTCTGAGAAATTCTCTCTTTACATGCCATGCAGAAGCTTTTTAATTTGATGCCATCCCATTATTAACTCTTGGCATTATTTCCTGAGATTTGGGGATCCTATTGAGAAAGTTGTTGCCTATGCCTGTATGTTGGACTGTTGACCCTACATTTTCTTCTATGAGTTGCATGGTTTCTGGTCTCATTCCTAGGTCTTTGATCCATTTTGAGTTGATTTTTGTGTAGAATAAGAGATAAGAGTCTCTCATTCTTCTTTATAAGGAAAACCGGTTTCCCCCACACCATCTATTAAAAATGCTATCTTTAATTCCAGTGTATCCTTTGTCAAGGATCAGATGGTGTATCTTTTTATTTTATTCTATATTTATGGTGTTGGGGGTTGAATCTAGGACCTTGCACATGTTAGACAAATGCTCGCCCACCAAACTATATCCACTCCTCCTTGCTTATTTTAAAATCTCAATCTCCCCACCCCTCTCTCATTGCTAATGTAAAAGATATTGTTTATGAATTTAAACACCAATTATTCATTGTTGGTATATATGAAATCATTTAACTTTTGTATATTAATCTTTTACACTGCAACCTTATGTAATCACTAATTAATTTCAGCAGTCATATTTTTATCAATTCTTTGAAATTTTCTAATAAAGTAATCATGTCATCCATGATATTGAAAAGGTGTAAGGAGACATGGTTACTTTTTTAAAAGAAAATATTTCACTGTCTCATGAATTTGATAATGAAGTCAGCAAGGTTAGTGTATGTCAGATGAGAACATAAAAATTTCATCAGTATGTAGCCAAGCTTCTTATATTGAGAAAAACATGCAGAGAAAAAAAAATTTAAATCCCCCCTAGTGATTTCTGACTGATAATGGGTTAAAAGACTTTCTTTTCTACTTAAATGTGTATTCAAAGAGAGCATAAAACAATTGAATGAAGAACTCATATCAAGTGTAAGGCATTCAGAGGAATAGAAATAAATATGCTCCCCAATACAGGGAAAATATAAAACACGTGCTGTTTTACTATTTCCTAGTTAAGTTCAATAATAAAACTAAAAAATCAAATTTTTAGTGAATATGATGGAGAAAATAGAAGGGAAAAGGAAAGAATATTTTTGGTCATCATTATGGACTACTATCTTTCTGACGATCACTTTTTAATGAAAAAATAGAAGGGATAAGAGATTAGGAGCAGAAAAGTCAACATATAAATATATTCACAAGATGAAGAAATGTGACATGCATTCATTTGACTTTGAAATTGCAACTGTGAACTAGATAGGTTACCAGGCTGACAATTATGGTGACACAGAATCACTGTATAGAAGCCATGCCATATACGCAATGGAAAAGATAAATTCTTGGGAGATCACACACATACACACATATATAGACAAAGTAAATCTCTGTACAAATGATAAATGCATACAGCCTGTAGGAGAACAAAGATATACTGGCCAATTTTACACTGATATCCTTGTTATAAATTTGATTTGTAGATGGTAATTTTAACTTCATTTGGAGGCATAGATTTTCTTGAAATCTTAATTTTTGATAAGGAGAATCCAAATTAAGGTTTCTGATATGTTTTTGTTTTTTTTTTTAAAAAGGAAAGAGAAAGAGGATGTATTTAAAATGGAGTAACATCCCCATCTTGTGGCATTTCAGAAAATTGACTTTGCATTTTACAGCATTTTGATTTTACATAGTTCTGGTTAAAATATATGTAGATTGTGGGAACAAGGGGGAATAGTCACTTAGAAATTGAATCTACAAGTTCAAAACCAATTACAATTTTTTAATGAACTATTTTAATGGACGGGTTACATAACAGAAAAACACCTGTTTTTTCATAAGAAAAAAACATCACAATAGGTTTGTAATTCTTGTTCTACTTTGTTTTATAGGATTTATAAGTAGAGTCTATAGTAATATTAAAAGAGTAGGCTAAATGATAATGCCTTTTCTTTTTGCATATATACTATTTTTTACAATAAGCATATCAAATTTTTATTCTGTAATAAAAAAATCAAAGTTATTTAGAAAGACATTGCTTTTTTGTGGTGTGTGTGTGTGTAGTACAGGGGATTGAACCCATGGACTCTCTAGCACTGAGCTATATCCCCATTTCTATTTTATTTTGAGAGAGGGTCTTGCTAATTTGCTCAGACTAGCCTTGAACTTGAAGTTTTCCTGTCTCTGCCTCTGGAGTCACTGGAATTACAAGCATGCACCACAATGCCCAGTGTAAAGGTACTGGTTTCTGAAGCAAGTTGTGGAGGTAGAAGTCAACTTCTGCTCTTATCACCTCAGGGCCAAGCACTCATTTCTACACCCTATTTGGGAAAAACTTGCTTTTTGCAGATCCTTCTTTGGGGAAGACAAGCATATCATGTATGGAGCTTCAGCAGAAGTGGAAAATTGGTTTTATGATTTTAAAACATGGTAGGCAATCATGGAAAAGGACCATCACATAAAAGCTAGAAACATCCATCTCTCATAAGAGGCTCTGGTCTGCCTGTATGTTTGGTGTAGAATATTCTTTCCTTCCCGGAAGCTACCTGTGTATGGAAATATGAAAGAGAAGAAAAAGGATATTTGAAAAATGGCAAAAATTGTTAAAGACTACTCTAGGATAATGCAAAATTTGCCTTAGTTTGGAGATAGAGTTGCCTCTCTGCATAGAATATTTTCTTTGGAGAGATTTCTTGCCTAAATTGGATTTATTTTTATTTACAATGATTAATTTTGATTATTATATATTTATCATGACTGACATGACATTTTGAAATAATGTATACATTGTGAAATGGCTAAATCAAGCTAATTATCAGAAGCATTGCCTTAGGTATCATTTTTCTGTGATGAGAATACCTAAAACCTACTCTTAACCAATTTTCAATCCATTGTTATTAATTATTAGCAATGTTGTATAATAGGTCTCTTGAACTTATTCCTCCTGCATAACTGAAATTTTGTATCTTTTACTAACATCTCTTCAACCTTCCTATTTTGGTTTGGATTTGGAATGTCCCCAAAAAGCTCATGTGTTAAAGGCTTGGTCTCCAATGCAGCTGTGTCTAGAAGTGAGACTCGTGGGGAGTGACTGGATCATGGTGGCTGTGGCTTCATCAGTGGATGAATTAATAATTCAGTGATAATATTGGAGGTGGTGGAAATTGTTGGAGATGGGGTCTACCTGGAAGAAGTAGGTCTCTGGGAGTGTTCCCTGGAAGGGTATATCTTGTTCCTGGTCTCCTCTTTGCTCTATCTCTCTGCTTACTGGCTGCCATGAAGTGAGCAGCTTTCTTCCATCTCACCCTCACACCCTTCTGCTGTGATGTTCTGCCTCACCTCAGGCCCAGAAACAATGGAACCAGCTCATCATTGACTGAAACCTCTGAAACTGTGAGCCAAAATAAATCTTTTCCTTTTTTAAGTTTTTTTTTTTCAGGTATTTTTGCCCCAGTGATGGGAAGCTGTATAACATATCTTGTTACCTTCCACCCTAGTCTTTGTTAATCACTGTTCTATTTTCCGGTTTGACTTTAATACCACATATAAGTAAGATCTTGAAGTATTGGTCTTTCTGCACCTTATTTATTTCACCTAACAGTGTCCTCTAGGTTCATCCATATTGTTGCAAATATCAGGATTTTCCCTTTTAAAAACTGGTATAGTATTCCACTGTGTATATGTGCTACATTTTAAAAATCACTCATACATTGATGGACACAGGTTGATGTCTTGGTTATTATGAATAATGCAGAAATTAACATGAAAGTGCAGAATCTTTTTGACAAACTTAGATATATAACTAGAAGTAGGATTTCTGAACCATATGTTGGTTGTATTTTTAGTATTCTGCAGACCTCCTACTATTTTCTGTAATGTCTGTGCTAATTTATATCTCCAACATTATCCAAGGGTTCACTTTTTTCTACATCCTCACCAATACTTGGTACCTTTTGTCTTTTTATAATAGGTATTCTAAGAGGTATAAGTTGATATCTCATTATAGTTTAAATTTGCCTTTCCCTAATGATTGAATACCTGTTAATTATTTGTTTATCTTCTTTTGGAAAATGTTTATTTAGGTCCCATGCTAATTTTAAAATCAGATTATTTTCTTGTTATTGAGTTGCTTGTGTACCTTGCATATTTGGTTATAACCCTGTATCAGATGTATGGTTTGCAAATATTTTCTTCCAATTCTGTAGGTTGTCTCTTCATTTGTTGATGGATTCCTTTACTTTGCAGAAGATTATGGTTTGATGTAAATCCATCTGCCTATTTTCACATTTGTTGCTTGGGCTTCCGGGGTCATATCCAAAAAATCATTGCCCAAACAAATTACACAAGGCTTTCCTATATGTTTTAGTCAGGTTTTTGCTGCTGTGACTAAAAGACCTGATAAAAAAAATTTTAACAGAGGAAACTTTTTTTTTTAAGGGCTCATGGTTTCAGAGGTCTTAGTCCATAAGTTGTTGGCTCCATTTCTTGGGGCTTGAGTTGAGTTTGAACATTATAGTGGAAGAGTTTGGCTGAGGGAAGCTGGTCAAGGAATAATTTCAGGAAGGGGGGAAAGAGAGAGAGAGAGAAAGGGGGAGGAACTGAGACTCCATGCCAGATAGAAAATACATACCCCAAAGGTACACTCCCAAACCCACGTACTCCAGTCATATCCTTTCTTCCTTCAGTTGCCAGTTAATCTGAATCAAGCGATTATCTCATTGATTGTGTTAAATCTCTTATAACTCAATCATTTCACTTCAGCCTTTGTGTTGGCTCACATACTCAGCTATGGGGGGGACACCTTTCATCCAAGCCATAACTCCATATTTTATTTTCTAAAAGTTTTACAGCTTCAGTTACATTTAAGTTTTAATCCATTTTGAATTTAGTTTTGCACATGGTATAAAATAAAGGTCTAATTTCATTTTTTTGTACATAAATATACAGTATCCCTATATTAGTTTTCAAAGAGACTGACCTTTGCCATTTTGTGTTCATAACTTCTTTGGAAAATCTGAGCATAGAGGCCTTTGATCCAGGGCCAGCAGATGCCCCCAGGATACCTGCATTCAAGATCCCTCCCCAGAGTCAACTCACCCAGCCACTACACACAGGACACCAGGCCTTTGGTCTGGGGCTAGCAGGTGCACCAAGGCACCCTCACCAAGAACCCTTGCCCAAAGCCAGCCTGCCAATCATGCACAGCCCCTAAGCCTCTGGTCCATGGCCCTCAGACATGCCTAGGAACCCTGACAGGAGCTGACCCAGTCAGCCACCAAGCATGGGGCCCCAAAATTCTGGTCTGGGGAAAGCTGGTTTGACTAGGACACACCGCAGAGGACCCCCACCTAGAGCCACCCAGCCACATTGCATACCTGCCAGGTCCAGATATATTGGACCCATAGTCATGGCCAAGGATTGCAGGTTCTGTTGCAGCACACAGAAGGCCTGTTTCCGCCTTCCCTCTGCCCCCAAGACCCCATGATCAGCAGTACACCTCTGCTGCTGTGCTTCTACAGTCCAGCAGGCTGCCCCACACCCACAACAGATTGCAGATTGACGCCCTGGAGCCTAGATTCTAAAGGAGTAGCAAAATGAGGCTCCAGGCAGAAGCAGCATTCTGGAAAAAGGTGGTCCTCAGAAGAGAGGCGTCTGAGCTGCCCTTTGACCTGCAAGAAAGAAGCACTTGAAGATCTGCCTCCCTTTACCACAGGGAAACTCAATTCAAAGATCCAGAAGAAGATCATCAAAAATAAAGAATAAAAATAGAAAAATAGAAAAGTTCACCTCTAGCCTATAATTCCCCAACCAAGGAACACACAGAAAGGGAGTAGATGAAAACCTAGAACAAATTAACATTCCCCTATTAACTGATCATCAAAAAAAAAAAAAAAAGAATAAAGAAAAGAAACACCAATATCTCCAATCTAAACAACTCCATAAATCAATTGAACTTAACAGACATTTAAAGAATATTTCACCCCAAATTGGCTGAGTGTGCTTTCTATTATAGTTTTTGCTGTTAATTGATAGGTTCATGGCATCATGGTCTGATAGGATGCATGGGATAATATCTACTTTTTTATATTTGCTGAGATTTCCTTTGTGAACTAAAATATGATCTGTTTTGCAGAAGGAACATTTAGGAGTAGGCAAAGACTTTCTCAACAGGTCTCCGAAAGTGAAGAAAGTAAAGTCAAAAATCAGTGAATGGGATGTCATAAAGCTAAAAAGCTTTTGTACTGCCAAGGAAACAATCAAAAGAGTCAAGAGGTTTCCTACAGAAATGGAGAGTATCATGGACTATGATTCCTCAGACAAAGGTCTCATATCCAGAATCTATAAAATCCTCAAAAATGTCAGGTACAAAAACACCAACAGCCCAATTGATAAATGGGCCAAAGAGCTAAATAGAGACTTCTCACCAGAGGACATTGATCAAGCCAATGAATACATGAGAAAGTGCTCTAAATCTTGAGTAATTAGAGAAATGCAAATGAAAACCACATTAAGGTATCACCTTACACCAGTCAGAATGGCAAAGATGAAGAAAATAACAATAGATGCTGGAGGGGCTGTGGAGAGATAGGCACACTAACACACTGTTGGTGGAGCTGCAGACTGGTACAGCCCCTCTGGAAAGCAGTATGGAGAATCCTTAAGAAATTAGGGATGATTCCACCATATGATCCTGCTATTCCACTCCTGGGAATCTTTCCAGGGGATTTAGAATCAGCACATTATAGTGACACAGCAATATCGATGTTCATAGCAGCACAATTTACTATTGCTAGGCTATGGAAACAACCCTGCTGTCCTTCACTGGAAGAATGGATCCAAAAACTGTGGTACATTTATACCATGGAATATTACACAGCAATTAGAAACAATGACCTTACAGCCTTCGAGGGTAAATGGATGGTTATGGAAGAGATCATGATGAGTAAAATCAGCTTAACCCAGAGATCTAAGGGTCGATTGTCTCCATTCATAGGTGGAGGTGGGGACTAGACCCTGGACAATGAGAAAGTTGGTCTAGTAGCATGAGTTAAATCCAGATAAGATGTAATGCTTTACAATCTAATACTTTTTTTAGAGTTATAATGGGAAGGGGAAGGGAGGGATAAGGGAGGGTAATTGGGGGGGGGTCACTCCTGGGGATAATTGCAATATCCAGAATATATACATATTTTATACACATTTTATATTATTTTGTTAAAATCTTGTAAGGTTGCTCAAAATAAAAAATTAAAAAAAAAAAGAATCAATGAAACAAAGTGTCGGTTCTTCAGAAAAAATAAGTCAAATTGACTGACCCCTAGCTAATCTCAATAAAAGAAGGAAGGATTTGAAGCAAATCAATAAAATCACCAATGAAATGGGATTGATCATCACTGACTCCATGGAAATTTAACGGATTATCAGAACATATTTTGGAAAAAACTATTCCTCTAAATTAGATAATCTAGAAGACATGGACAAATTTCTATACACATAGAACAGTAGTATGATATTGAAACCCCAAACAGCTGAACAACAGACACTGAAATTCATATAGCAATTAAATGCCTTCCAAAGAAGAAAAGCCCAGGATCTAATTGATTCATTGCTGAGTTTTACCACACCTATGAGGAGTTAACACTTCTCCTTATTAAGCTATTCTAAGAAACTGAAAAAGGGAACTCTCCCAAACACTTTTGATGAGGCAACCATAATTCTGATATCAAAGTCCAACAAAGACATATCAAAACCAGAAAACTACAGACCAATGTGCCTGATGAACATTTGCTCAAAAATCCTTAATAAAGTTCCACATTCAAAAACATATCAAGAAGATAATTCATCACAATCAAGTGGACTTCATTCTTGGGATGCAAGGCTGGTTCAACATATGCAAACAGTAAATGTGATTCATCGCTTAAACAGAATTAAGGACAAAAACCATATGCTTATCTCAATTGAAGAAAAGGCCTTTGATAAAATCCAGCACCTATTTATGCTCAAAACTCCAGAGAAAATAGAGAGATCAAAGGATTTTATCTTAACTTTTTAAAGGTCATATATGACAAACCCTCAGCTAGCATAATACTAAACAGAGAAAATCTGAAAGCACTGTCACTAAACTCAGGAACAAGAAAATGCAGCTCACTCTCACCACTTTCATTTACTATAACCCTGAGAATAGTTGGAGCAATCAGGCAAGAGAAGGAAATCAAAGGGATAAGAATAGGGAGAGAGGAAGTCTAACTATCCATTTTTGCTTGTGATACTCCACCAGAAAATTGCTTGAGCTTATAAACAGATTTAGCAAAGCAGCAGGCTTGATCTTGTAGATCAACACCCATAAATCAATAGCTTTCCTATATGTTAACAATAATAGGTCCGAAGAAGAAATCAGGAAATTGGTCCCAAACACAATATTCTTAAAAAGAATAAAATGCTTGAGAATGTAACAAGGGAAGTAAAAGCCCTCTAAACTGAAAATTATTGAACATTGAAGACAGGCATTGGAGAATGCCTGAGAAGATGGAAAGACTTTGCAATGTTCTTGGTTAGGGAGAATTAATGTAATTGAAATGGCCATTCTGAAGGTTGGAGGGGAGGCTCAGTAATTACTGGGCTTTCCTGGCATGTAAGAGCCTGTGAGTTTGAACCACAGCACCATGTACACAACAAAGTGTTGGAGCAACGAAAGCCACATGAAATATTAAATAAAAATGGATTCTCTCTCTTTCTCTCTCTCTCACTGGTCCTCTTTCATTTTGTTTCTTTTTTTTTTAAAGGCCATTCTTTGAAAAATGCTGTATAGATTCAGTGCAATCCTCATCAGAATATCAATGTCATTCTTTACAGATATAAAAAAACAATTCCCAGATTCATTTGGAAAAACAAGAAACCCAGAATAGCCAAAACATTACTAAGCAAGAAAAATGAAACAGATTGTTTCACAATACCTGATCTAAAATTATCCTGTGGAGTTATGGTAACAAAAACAGCATTGTACTGGGTATCAAAATAGGACTGAAGGTCAATGGAACAGAATAGAAGACTCTGAGACAAACCCACAAATCTTTAAACATCTGATTTTTTGCAAAAGGGGTTAAAATATAACATGGAGGAGAGACAGCCTGTTCAAAAAATGGTACTGGATAAACTGGACAGCCATGTGCAGGAAGTTGAATTTAGATCCTTATCTCTCACCTTGCACAAAAATCAAATGATGATGGGTCAAGGAACTAAGAATTAAAACATCCACCATAGAAATGCTGGAAGAAAAATGAGGACCAAGACTTCAGCATATTGGAGCTAGAAATGACTTCCTTAAGAAGTCTCCTAAAACAAAGGAATTAAAGTTAGGAATTAATGAGTGGGGTGCCATTAGATTAAAAATATTTTTCTCAGCCAGGGAATTGTTCTGAACTGTCAAGAGAGAACACACAGAATGGGAGATAATCATGGCCTGTGATTCCTCCGACAGGGAACTAATATCCAAAATTTACAACATACCTAAAAACTTAACATCAAAAACACTAACAATCCAATCAATAAATGGGTCAGAGAGCTAAACAGAAACTTCTCAAGAGAAGAAATCGAGCAAGCCAATGAATACATGAGAAGTGTTCTAAATCACTAGTATTCAGAGAAATGCAAATCAAAATCACATTGAGATCTCACCTCACTCCAGTTAGATTGGCAAAGATTAAGAATATAAAAACTAACAAATGCTGGAGGGGTTGTGGGCATATAGGAACACTAGCACGCTGTTGGTGGAACCGCAGACTGGAATAGCTGCTCTGGAAAGCAGTGTGGAGACTCCTCAAAAAATTAGGGTTGAACCTATTACATGACCCAGCTATCCCTCTTCTGGGTATTTTCCCAGAGGAGTTAAGTCAAAAAAATTGCAGTGACACAGCAAAATCTATGTTCATAGATTTTATACAATATACAATAGCTAAATTATGGTATCAACTCAGATGTCCCTTACTGGATGAATGGATTCAAAAGCTTTGGTGTATGTATACACACACACACACACACACACACATACATATATAGTATATATGTATATATATACATGATGGAATTCTGCTCAGCTATTAGAAACAGTGATATTGTGGCCTTTGAAGGTAAATGGATGTCAATGGAAGAAATCATGCTGAGTGAAGTTAACCAAACCCAAAGAGTCAAGCATTGAATGCTGTCCCTCGTTTGTGGAGGCTGGAGCAAAATCCAGGCTTGAGTGAAAGGCAGGCAGTCTAACTCTTGTATTGGACCCACCAAAGGCATAACACATAGTCTAGGGGAACCATAGATATGTAGGGTGGAAAGTAGGGGTGGTGGAGGGGAGAGGTGAGGTGTGGGGGATCTGAGAGGCAGTGAAAATAGAGAGGGATCTAGGGAGACAATGATGTAGCATACTCTACACCCCCCACCCCCGAGAAGCCAAATAATACTTTTCAATCATTTAATTCTGGAGAATTCACAATCACATATATGCTGTAGGGGCAAAAATATAAAAGAATCAAGATGTTGGGGTTTGGACAATGTGGTAACTCAGGTTTAGGATCAAATGCATATCATATTGCTACTTTATATGCATTTATGACTGTATGACAACTCCTTAATAAAAAATATGGGTGCAATTGCATTGATTTGCTTCTGGACTCTTCTGTCAGTCTGCATTTCTTTTTTATGTCAGTATCATGTGATTTTGATTATTATAGCTTTGTAGTATATTTTGAAATCAAGTAATGGGATACCACCAGATTTGTATTTATTTATTTTAATTTTATTTTAAAAAGAAAGGGACAGAGAGAGAGAGAGAGAGAAATAATCTATTTTGGTTTTTCATGTGGCTTTTGTTGCACCAACACTTCGTACTGGGGTGTGCCTCATGCATGCCA
Source organism: Aplodontia rufa (assembly GCA_004027875.1). Taxonomy (NCBI): domain Eukaryota; kingdom Metazoa; phylum Chordata; class Mammalia; order Rodentia; family Aplodontiidae; genus Aplodontia; species Aplodontia rufa. The sequence continues at coordinate 7,549 of PVKS010004211.1, read as the reverse complement.
GGCAAGTGCCATAACTGCTGAGCCACTGCTCCAGTCTGACCTGATTTGTATTTAAATTGCAATGTACCTTCATTTTATGTGATCCTGCATTAGTGAAAATGTGCTTATTTTATGTATTCATTTGTTTACATTTGAGTGCTTTTTTAGAGAGAACAGTAATCTAGACCAAAGGAAAAAAACACTAAAGCTACAACACAATGCATGGATGAAATGGAAATAGAGAAAGGAGAAAAAAAAAAAAACAAAGTTAAATTAGTTGTGGATGCCCAGCCACAACTAATAATATAATATATATAAAGGACTAGTAATATAATATTTATAATGGATAAATGATAAACATGGAAAGGGCTATTCTTTTTACTAGTCAAAAGTGTGAGGTATAAAGAAAAAAATCTTTGTTTGCATTTTATTTGAGCTTTAGGTGAATGTGGTTATGATGAGATTTTCTGCTATGATTTCTGGGGCCAAAGACTCACTTCTTCTGTAGGTACAAATGATCTTGTGTCTGAAGTAGATGAATTTTCCCACTGCCAGTTCTCTGGAATATAGGAAATGAGGTTGGGGATGAGAATCTTAGGATTGGTTAAAATAGAAAATCCTTCCTTTGCTGGTGTCCTCTCAAGTGTACTGTAGTTATTCTTACGGAACCTACAGTAGTATTGGGAAGTTATTCTCTGCCCTGAAGAGACAGACTAGAAGCTACACAAAGAGGTAATGTGCAAAAGCCCCATTAGAATTATCCAGGAAGTCCATAGAAGTCCCATGAGAATGACCCAGGAGGCATACATTCAAATAACTATCGTAAAGTAGCCTACAGTGTTTTTCTTCTTACAACAATTATTAATTGTATTTTTTATTTATGTCTTCAGTAAAATTCAGATGATGAAAAGAGTTACTCCAAATAGATAACCTTGTTTGGAAAGACAAGAAAAGAGCAACAATTCAGTTTTTCTCTTCTAGAAAATCTGATTTAATCGGACTAGGGTGTGCCTGGGCCACTCACATTTTCTAAGTACCTCAACTGGTACTTAGAACAACCAAATCAAGAGCTGCTGCTTTAGAGCCCACTTTTGGAGAGGTGGCAACAGCAGCTCTGAGAAGATTCAATAATTATATTATTGATGGTTGCTGAGCAGTAAGCAGGGGTAGGTACATGAACAGAAGAAGAACTGCAGTCTAGATTTAAGAAAGACTGAAATTCAGGCACTGACATGGAGTTACGATTGCTGTCTTTCCTGGCAGAATTTCAAGGAAGGAGAACCTGAGATCTTGCTATCACATAATTAGGGGATGTTATGTTCTTGGACTTTAAGGTCACAAAACAATTTCTATGAAGAATAATTTTCAAAAAGAAATATTAAAGTTCTGGGAGTCTAAAGTGACATGATGCCAGAAATATTAATGGCTATATTTGATATTTATTTAAAATATTTCCCCTATTTGTGATGTATTAAAGGCTGAGAAAATATATGTTTAAGTGTGATTTAGCTATTTTAGTGCTACTCTGTTTAGCCATTGATATAAAGGAATAAAAAGTTTTAATGTGAGAATAGAGTTGAATCTATAAAGACTATTAACTTTTAGAATTCTTATATTTTAGGTATGTAGTAGGGTATTTTAGCCTGTTCACTAGCTGACTAACACTAATTTATTCAGTAATAGAATTTAAGAAAACTGCTTTCATTTGAGGCCAAAAGTTAAAAGAGGATGAAACAATTGCCAATGAAATTTGTGGCAAATTACAGAATCTGCATGATAGAATAAGAGTGAAGATTTACTGATAAATTCAACTGTTCAGAAGAGTGAAGTTTTGGAAACAAATGTGCTACTGACGTCAGTTTTTGTGGATGTTGGGTTCGTGTCCTCTTGGAGTTGAAGAATGAAACTGAGGGACACTGACGCAAGTGGAGCAGAGTTTATTTTTAAAAGGATAGGAAGAAAAGACTTCTTCAGGAGAAGGTAATCTCTAAGCCAAGAACTCCTATTAGAGGATATGACTTCCCTTTTTAAGATTCTCTTCCCTTAATTAATCATTGCCTTCTCCACAATGCCTAGGAATATGAGCATGAAATTTTGGTCTGATCTAGTCCTTTGCCCTAGGCCTGTGAGCATCTTTATCAGCTGAGGGGAAGTCTCTGCCTGGACTTCCCTTGTTAGGGAAAGGGGATGTGATGCTGATATGCACCTCTGCTTACTTAAGACAGTGGATTCTCTCTGTCCTCTCAGAAAAAAAGTGACAACCAGCTAATTTCCTTTTTATGAACCCAAATCATTCTGCCTACATTTACTCCCTCACCTTTTGCTGTGTCACTACTACTAAAAACAAGTCTAGGAATCATTACAATCTGTTGTAATAATTTTATAGGCTCAAAGAGCATTACATTTGTGAAAGAAAAGGGATAGATAATTCATTTAAAAGTAGAAAAATATATGGTCTACCTCTACACTTTTCAAGTCTCCCCAGCCATTTTGTTAGCCCTTGCCTGAGGACTCAGCCATATTTCAGGATCAAAACTAAACTTTGTGTTTTGTTGTTTTCTTGTGAGATTAGATTTTTTTCATTTAAAAAATTTTTAAATTGATACATAAAAACACAAAAATTGCACATTAATGGGGTACTGCATGATATATATATATATATATATATATATATACACACACATATATATATAATCTGATGTTTAAATCAGGTTAATGTATATTTCTTAAACATTTATCATTTTTTATGGTAAAAGCTTTCAATAGAGTTTATTCTTTTGAAATGTACAGTTCATTATTGTTATCTGTAGTCTCCCTTATCTGCAATAGCCCACCAAAACTTCTTGTTCCTAAGAGTGTAAGAAGATCTAAGATATTAATTGAATTTTGAGACATCTTCGTTCCTAGTTCCCATTGATTCTAGTAATTTTTCAAATGTATACATTGATCTTTATCACTTAGTATTAATCTCCCCCGCCTTCAGTTTTAATAATTTATATCTATCTTGTTTCTACCTGTTTTGGCAGGATTTTTTAAGGGTACTAATTGCACAAAGGAACTTGAGAACCTATGTTTGAGGAACTGATTGAACCATGATTCCTTTTGGCTAAACTGTTCAAGCTTACTCTTTCTTCTACCATTGGACTTCCTGAACATAACCATTGTCCTGGCCACAGGCTTAGAAGCTTGGACCTCATTAGTACCAGACTTTGGGTGTCAAAAATATTATTTCTTATAGAAACTTTATTTTTCCTCAGAAGGATTGAATAAAGAATACCTATCACTCTTGGTTTCAATTCTTATTTGTCCATAAGGTTGCTGGGCTAATGGTCTCAAGGTGCTTCTAAACATCCAGCCTTATTTCCTTTTTAGACCTATTATATGATGTGTACTTTATATTTTGTTTCTATGCATAATTTTCCCAATTTTTAATAAAAGTAGTTTCTTGGTGAGGAATACATAGTTAATTCAGACAAATTGTGACACTGAATATTTAAACATACAGACATAATTTTTGTAAAAATAATATTATGTAAAATATTGTGTAAAAACTACTGAGCCAACTTTTGAAAGAGAACAGATATAGAAAGGGAGCTCAGAATTTGGGGCTATATATTTTCTGTAAGCATTTGCCATCTTAAAAGAGAAAACTAAGAGACTGAGCAGTAATATCTCTCCCCCACAAGAAAATGTTAAGCCATAAAATTTTATTAAGTAATCTTGGATTAGTATAACTTCCAGGAATTTTACAAAAGTAAAATTCTTCTTTAGAGGAAAAAACAACATGATTTGAGGTCTTGGATTATTTTTATAATAATTTTTCAAATGCTATGTTAAGGATACAATTAAACATAAACACCTGAGAAGAAAAGACAACATAAATAGGAATAAGAGCAAAAAGTTAATAGAAACATAACCACAGGTACTCCACAGTGGACTTCTCAGAGTTCTTTACAAAAATAGTATTTTAAAATGATTTAGGAATCAAAAATACAAACCTAAAAATTCTAGCAAGATATTTGAAATTATAAAACATTGCAGATTTGAAAACGAACCATTTAGAAATGCTAGATCTTGATAAAATAAGTAAAATTGTTGAAGTTTCAATTTAATAAGGATTCATAGAGAAAATTTTTAACTGGAAGATGAGAGAAGAAAATATCCACAGCCAACATTATCTAACTCTAAATAAAATATGCAGAGAGCTGTGAGACTGGAATAATATAAAAATAAGAGATTACAGAGTGAGAAGGTCTAACAGATGTTTAATGGGAGTCTTAGATGGAAGGCAGAGAGAAAATGTAGCAGAATTTGAAGAAATCATGTTGAAAATTTTCTAAAATGATTAAAGGTATCAGTATGCAAATTCAAGAAGCTTAATGGATCCCAAGATAAATAAAAGAATTAATACTCAATTATGTCATGCATAGCAATTTAGAAAACAAGAGTGTGGAAGAAAATATTAATAGAGAAAAAAGAATATTACCTTTAAAAAGACACAGAGTCACAGATAAGTCTCGATATAAACAATACAAATCAGTTAATAGTAAGTTAATATCTTCATGGTGCTGACCACAAGAAGAACACCAGTAAAACCTGCAAATTTAGAATTCTACACTTACTGAAAATATAAAAAATGGAAGTAAGGGCTGGGCATGTAGCTCAGTGAGTGTGTGTTTACCATGCACAAGGCCTTGGTTTCTACACTCAGCACCATACACACACACACACACACACACAAACACTTCTCTCCTTGTCCCCAAAATGCAATGAAAGTAAAATAAAGGCCTATCAAGATAAAAATAGAAACTTTTTTTAACCATCAGAAATTCACAAATCTGCCCACCAGAAGGCACTCAGGATACCACTGGTAGGACCACAGTCCTGAGAAGCCCTCTCAGGACCAAGCAGGGGAGGTTCCCTTCCTGGAGCAGCCCTGCCAACCTCCCCCCCGTGTTTCTATTGGCGGCCTGTTTGAGTCCCACTGGAAGGTGCCCAGAAAAACATTGTTAGGACCCTTGTCCACAGCAGCCCTGCTCAGGACCAACCAGAGGAAGTTCCCCACTTGGAGCAGTCACACCTACCTAAATCCCATATTCCTGTTGGGACCTTTTTGAGTTCTGCTGGAAGGTAGTTCTCCATTTTGGTAGGTTCAGATATGCAACTTGAGCCTGGAACCAGAAGGTAGAGGAACACGAAGATCCAGGCAGAAACAGCATCTGAAAGGTGATTATCAAAGAGTTGGTGGCTCATCTGACCATTTGAATTGCAAGGAAAAACCACCTGAAGAACTACTTACCATCCCCTCATGATATCTCAATTCGGAGATCCACAAGAAGCTCTTCAAAATGAAGAATCAAACTAGAAGAAATTCACCTCAAACCCAAAACGCCCCCAAGAAGGATACCACGGATAATGGTCGAGATGAAAACCTTGAAAATATTATCAATGATCTGATTACTAAAAGAAACAATGAACTAAAAGAAGATCTAATGAAGGGACTACATGAGAAGACTCAAGAGATGAAAAACTCATTATGAAAGAACTAGACATACTCAAAAAGGAAGTAACAGCTTAAATCTGTAGTCAATGACATGGGAGGAACCATTGAAGAATTTAATAATAGACTAATTTCTACAGAAAACAGAACCTCAGGTCTTGAAGAAAGAATTTCTGACAATGAGGACAGGTGAGCAAGCTACTGCATACAGATGACAAAAGAGAAAATAGAACTCACAGAACATGAACAGAATTTAAAAAATGTCTGGGATGAAATGAGAAGAAACAATATAAGAGTAATTGGGATACAGGAAGAAATTGAAACACAAACAAATGGGACATTCTCAAGAAAATTACTAAAGAAAATTTTGCCCATATAAAAATAGAGTCAGATATGCTCATCCAGGAAGCTTATAGGACACTCAATAGGTCTACTGAAATGAGAAATTCACCAAGATACATCATATTCAAAATGTACAACAGGGAAATCAAGGAAAGAACATTGAAAGCTGCAAAGGAGATATGCCAAATCATATTCAGAGGCAAACCAATCAGAATCACATCTGACTTTTCAGTTCAGATTCTGGAAGCGAGAAGATCTTGGATGGAGAGCTTTCAAAGCCTGAGTGAACACACATAGAACCAAGAATGCTATACCCAGCAAAACTCAGCTTCAATTTTGAGGGGGAAGTAAGAATTTTTCATGACAAGAACAAACTTTCAGCATTCGTGAACAGAAAGCCAGCATTAGAAAGAATTCTCAAAGATAAACTCCAGATAGAAGTACAAGTCAATATTCCTCAAAACCCACAAACAGGAAATTCAATAAAGGTACATGTTATCAGCAGACAACTAAGACAGCACAGAATTTACTAATAAAACAATGACTATGAACCACAACCACATAACAATTCTAACATGGAATGTGAATGGTCTCAATATAGTAATCAAAAGACACAGACTAGCAGGTTGGGTCAAAAACCAAAATCCAACAATATGCTGACTGCAGTAAACCCAATTTACATCCAGTGACAGCCACAGATTAAGGGTGAAAGGAAGAAAAAAAAAATCTACTAGGCATATGGCTCAAGAAAGCAAGCTGCAGTTGCAATTCGTTTATCTGACTAAATGGATTTTCACACATGAATTAATCAAAAGAGATAAAGAATGCCACCACATCCTAGTAAAGGGAACAATGTAACAGGTAACCATAGTAAATAATACTCTCCAAACACCAATGCTCCCAACTATATAGGAAAAAATACATCAAGATATAAAACAACTTGTAGACATCAACTCAATAGTACTGGGAGATTTTAACACTGCTCCATCACCAATAGACAGATCATCAAAGCAAAGAAGCAAAAAAGAGATCTCCAGTCTAAACACGACCATAAATCAAACAGACTTAACAGATATCTACAGAATATTCCACCCCAAATTGACAGAGTATACCTTCTTCTCAGCAGTACATGGATCCTTCTCCAAAACAGATCCTATTCTAGTTCACAAAGGAAACCTCAGCAAATATAAAAAAGTACATGATATTCCATTTATCCTATCAGACCATGATGCCATGACCCTAATAATTAACAGCAAAAAACAATGGCACAAAACACACATTTATATGGATATTGAATAGCACCCTATTAAATAAAGATTGGATCCAAGAAGACAGGAGAACAGTAATTAAGGGATTATTGGAAGAGAATGAGAATGAAGACACAACATATTGAAACCTCTGGGTCAGGATGAAAGCATTCTTAGGGGGAAAATTTATTACATTGAGTGTCTACATTAAGAATCAGGAGAGAACCCTAACAAATAAGCTTATGCTCCAACTCAAATCTCTACAAAAAGAAGAACAGTCTAATCCTAAAGTCAGCAGAAGACAGGAAATAATTAAGATTAAAGCTGAAATCAGGGGCTGGAGCGGTGGCTCAGCGGTTTCGGCGCTTGCCTGGCAAGCACGAGGACCCGGGTTCAAACCCCAGCACCACGTGCACAACTGAGTGTTGGAGCAACTAAGGCCATGTGAAAAACTCAATAAAGTTGTTTCTCTCTTTCTCTG